>JADRCD010183947.1:0-18735 GCA_019843815.1 Montemys delectorum
TAGCTCTAAACCTCAACCATGGCAGCCATCTCTAATGTAGTGATTATTAAGAAATGCTTAGTCTGGCATGTAAAATTGTCTTCAATATAGGCAGAAATTTGAGCCTCTTGATTAGACTGTTAGAATTTTTTTTAATGTGGAAGACTCTCAGAAAATTTATAGAGACATTTGATTTAATCTTATCCCTCATGGGGAAATGATGAATGGATTTTTTATGGTCTGACCTAAACCGATGATTAGAAAGGTCATATGCTTCCATTTACTAAATATTTCCTGTGAACAACCTGACCTGTGAATTTCTCTGAAGATACAGACAAAATTAAATGTCTTATTGGATTGAATTAAAGATGACTCCACAATCAGGAGAGAGAGATTCAGAAAGTATTTTCTAAACTACATGTGATTGGCCAACATGTGGTATCTCTTCTCAAATTTATTTTCCCAAGGAATTGGGTTCTTTTAAGGCAGAACAAAACTTAACAAAATTGTTATCCATGTATCTTGGCAAAACCGAGCACAATAAACAACTAAATAAGTGTGTATTAACATGATCCATATTTGAGTTTCCCTGTTGAGACATCCTCAAATATAAATTAGAAAATATTTTAAAAATACATTAAGTGTTCTTAGCTGGGTATGTGATACATGCCCATGATCCCAGCACCCTGAAAGGGTGAGGCAGAGTGTTTGGGAGTTTGAGGCCAGCCTAGGGTACATAGTGAGAACCTGTCTCAAAACAATAAATAAAATGTTAGCATTGTTTATACAACTTATACTGCTTTGGTGACCAAATCCAATGAAAGTAAAATTCTATATTAACTGATTCTTTTAATGTGATAAAATAAGTTGTGCTGTCTATAGAAATAGCTTTCTCAAGAATAGCAGGTATCTGGTCTACATTCAAGTACCCCTGGGTAGTGGTAGTCTACAGCAGATGTGGGGTGGGGTTAAAGGAAAGCGAAAATCTTCCTGGTAAGTCTTTCAAAACAGGAATAAGTTAGTATCCTTCTAAAGGAGTTAGCTCAAAATCAAGAGGATAACTCAGAGCCCCTGCTGGGCCTAAGGTTCCAGAGACTGGTCTAGGCTGGTCCTCAGTGACCTTACTGATGGGCATCTTGGTGGGCTCTGGGTTAGGGAGATGAGCGTGAATTGGTCAGTTCTCAGGTGCTCCAGCCTCTTGGGACACAACAGGAAATGCACAAATATAGCACAGGGTTAATGTGAGTGCCCAAAGGACAGCATGTCCAATCATGACACTCCTTCAAGACTGGCAATGGTCCCAACTCTACACTTGAGCGCAGTAAATCTGCTATCTCCACACAGAATCCCTAGGCAGCTCTTACATATAGAGGAATTCCTGAGACCTGTCCAGGGCCCTCACAGAAACCATTTCCGAAATGATTCAAAGCTATCATTTGACTTTTCCCCTACCACGTTGACATTTGTCCTCATAATGGAAATGCAGGAGTTGGGGCTAAAACTGCAGACGTCTCAACACAAACCGAGGTAGGTCATCAGACTACAGACAGCACACTCCATCACCACCCAACGCAAACTAACTCGGTTAAATAGCTGCCCTTGAGCACAGTCTTGAGAATATTCTGTGAGGCCACGAGAGGTAAGCCTGCAGAGCTTCGCTTCTGTGCTTACTAAGTACACCAGCTGCCTTCAGAATAACGTGAGCTGTGCAGGAACCAACTGCTTTTTCACGGAAGACTAGCTTTACTTGAACGAATAATTCTCAAACTCGAGTTATTCAGACTTGGGTGTTTGGCAGCTTTCTCTAGAAAATGAAAAAAGTAAGTCTGTTCATTACAAAGAAAATTGGAACTATTCCTTGCCAATGATAAAATGTGAGCTTTCAAGCAAAGACTTGGATTTTGGAAAGCTTGTATTTAGCACTATGAACCTGGAAGCCTCCCAACGCTTAAACGGTTTTTTTAGAAGGCTGATTGGCTATACATAAATCTGTCAACAGTTGGAAGATCTGCAGTGAACCAATATTTTCTGAATGATCAATGCACAGTGTCACAAAACCACACAGGCAAAAGATCTATTCCAAGTTCAAAACCAACTGATGGATTTGAATGTCACAGCCCACTGACAAAGCTCCAGCGTTCACCAGGCAACTGGCCTTGACGAGGCGGCCACTTGAGTTGACAGAGTGAAAATAAAGCACATGCTGTTGTTGTTAACACATGATGAGTATACTATATGCTACATTTCTAAATGGGTTAGATGGCAACAGGAAGGGGCCTAAGTGAGCACAAAGTCTCTGAAGTTCTTACTAACTTGTGACTGCAAGGCGCCAGGGGCACTCAATGCTCTTCATGATCTACGTGCCTCACGTTTCCCATGTTATTCCTGACTTTGCTCACTAGCTCCCTTCCTTCTGCCACCATCTTCATGTCCAGAAATTCCTGGTAGCTTTCGGGACACCATGTCCCCAACTTAGGTAATACCCCTTTTTGTACCATCTCCATGAGTGTCTTCTATGTTACCCAAATACATAATTTTTAAATTATCTTTTGAAAATCCAGGTTAGCAAATCTATTCCTGACTACCCTAGAAGGCGGGCCAGGAGTCCTAGACTGCTTTTCACATCTGGCTTGTATAGCCATACTATAGGCTCTTCAAGGAAAGAAATCATTTCCATCACCCCAACAAGTCCAGGGCAACGGCTCGTCTGGCTCTGAAGGCTGCTGGTGCCCAGTGTTCAAGCTCAGAAAGAGCAATTGAGAAGGGCATGGTATTTCCTTCTCCTGTCCTGACATAATAGTCAGAGTCAAAAGTCAGCATCATTGACAAAGCAGAGGAAAGACATTGTGGACAAGCCAGTGGCCTTGCACTCCACACCTTAGCTATAGACTAGACATACTACACACTACACCACACACACACACACACACACACACACATCATACATACATACATACATGAATACACACACACACACAATACACACTTATCTCATTTTAACTAACATAAGTGAAAGATGCCCACAACAAATTTAATCATGAACCCCTGTCCAGAGGAGACTACCCAGAGACTTATCCAGTTATGATTTAAGGTGTTACTATTGTTGGAGTCCAGGAATTGCCTCATAAACCACACAAAAACTGATCTCAGTCAGACAGGGATAGTTTTTTGAGTCCTGCCCCAGAACTGGTCGACCAGAGCCACGGTCCAGACTGGGGGACTGAACCACGAATAGGAGTTAAGATCCTACAGAGTTTTCAAGCCCAAAATCCACAAACATCTGTGCCAAATTATTTCATCAATCAGGATTTAGGAATAGGTGATTCCCTTAGGAATGTGTCTTTGTTGTACACTTATCCTGTGCCCACTGGTTGGGGTATTCAACTGTGGCAGGGTACTTGCCTTCTCTAATATTCGTGTCTTAACTTGCCAACTGGGATGTCAGTTGCCAGGGAGGTCTTGGAACTTAAACTTGACTCAACCTCTATTCAAAATGGAAGTCTTATTCCAAATAGTTTTTTACACTGGTGCAGGTGTCTCTCTCATGTTGAGGGGTGGGGGGTATATCCCAGGGGAAGTTTATAAAAGCAAATACCATAAAAGCTTATACACAGGTACAGGAAGTGCTGTTGGGTGGTTGGTTCGGGTTCAAGCTTATGGTCCAAAGCAGGTCTACTGACTGCTATTGTGATTGGTTTCCAAGGGCACAGAATATAACAGAACATGTAAGCAACTTGGCATTAGAAAGTTTCCTAGTAACAGCAGAAACATGAATAGCAGACTAGCCAGATAACGTTACCTAGGCCTTACAATTTTACCCATCTAGGTCCTAACAATTTACCTCAGTCCTAACAACTATGATGGTGCTGCTCTGGAAGTCAGGACGTTTGCATCAGTTTAAGGTATTCTGAAACCTTGGGGCCCGAGCAGTGATGCCCTGAAATGGCAGCCCAGTCATCTGTAAGGTAGGATGCTGAGGAGATGGGAGAGAGGTGCGGGATGAGACAACTTGGTTTTGTTGATTCACATTGTAAATGAATTGTATTGGAGAACTGCTGGAGCTATTTGGTTCTTAGTAGGGAAACAAACAAACAAAAAATAAAAGACTGTCAGAGGCGCACTCCTTCTCAACAGCCAATCCCATGGCACTAGTGTTTGTGGTCCTCTCCACCATTATCTGTGTGTGTTGCTCTTACTTTGACCAGAGACTAGGTACTGTTTTGATTAGCAAATGCTATTGTGGATTGGGTCTAATGCTTGTATTATGTTAGTTGGTGTACTAGCTGGTTTTGTGTGCCAACTTGACAGAGGCTGGAGTTATCACAGAGAAGGGAGCTTCAGTTGGGGAAGTGCCTCCATGAGACCCAGCTGTGGGGCATTTTCTCAATTAGTGATCAAGGGGGTAGGGCCCATTGTGGGTGGTGCCATCCCTGGGCTGGAAGTCTTGGGTTCTATAAGAGAGCAGGCTGAGCAAGCCAGGGGAAGCAAGCCAATAAGGAACATCACTCCATGGCCTCTGCATCAGCTCCTGCTTCCTGACCTGCTTGAGGTCCAGTCCTGACTTCCTCTGGTGATCAACAGCAATGTGTAAGTGTAAGCTGAATAAACCCTTTCCTCCCCAACTTGCTTCTTGGTCGTGATGTTTGTGCAGGAATAGAAACCCTGATTAAGACAGTTGAGTTCCCAAATTTCCACGGGAATCCGCATGTCTACAAGTAAGATGTTGAGGGTCCCTGTCCCTAGTTGGTTCTGATTGGTAAATAAAGTTGCTAGTGGCTAATGGCTGGGCAGGTGTATCCTTCCTCCAGTCCCTGCTCTGCCAACTGAGCTAACCCACCTAGGGTGGAGTTTTCTGAGATAAGAGAACTCTATTGTCCTGCTGCTTCTGAAGTTTCCTACAAGGAGCCACCACCTACTGCTTACTAAGCCTACCTGCCTAGCAAGTTTCTGAGGAGCAATAAGATGCTAATGAGTAGACTAGATTCTGGCATGGAGGGGGATGGTTTCCTTTCCTATATATACTGAGTCTCTTAAGTAAATATCAGACCTTGATCGGAAACTTTGTCTTGGCCTTGTTATTTCTCTTGCCGTCCTAGTCCTATCCCCCACTCCAAGACCCCAGCTTTTCTTTCAGTAACCTGGTTCATGAGGCTGCTGGCAGCCACAGGTGGCACCAAGAACATGGGGTCTGAATATGGAAAGACTGAGGGTGCACTGCCTGAGTGGAGCTCCACAGAAAATGGAAGAAGGTGGTATCTGTGCGGTAAGCAACTTACAGTATTGATGGCCTTAATTTCATCTTTTGAAAGTGTTGCTGTAGATGTGAAAGGATACCAGCTAAGTTGGGACAGCACTGACCTGGTGCTGATCTCACTTAGGGATTGATAGTGACAATGGGATTGGAAACCTCCAATTGTCTACAGCCTTCAAGAGCTGCTTCAGGTGAGAGGAATAGGGTTTGAAGAATAACTACTAGAAGATCTTTCAGATCAAATAGATTCTTGCTGCCTATGTTTTCAAGAAGTAAGAACTTTAAATAAGAGAACCTGGGAGAGAGTTGGAGAAGCTCTAAGAAACACTCAGGCAGATAATTTCACCCTTTGCCTCAGGGCACTCCTAAAAGATATTATTGAGGAAGAGAGCTCGCAGGTGTCAGATAGTGCCCAGGGAGAACTTGAGGAATTTCAGGAAGAACGCCTGCCAGAGAGGGCTTCCTCAGAAAGGGGCCCTCTCAACCCTAAATCAAGAAGGTATAAGGATTCTAATGATGAACTAACTTTAGACAAGAAAGCTCATTCAGAAAAAGGAACCGCCAAATATCATGACAAGGGTTGGCCTCCTCAAGCACCTTCTGCTCCGCCTATGGCTTCTACTGCAGGAGATGCTACCCAGATGGACACAAAGCTAAGTGAATTAGAGTTTGAAATTAAGTTGCAGAAGTTGACTAATGAGCTACGGGAGCTAAAAATGGTGTCAAGTACAGAAAAGAACAGCTACTCTGAGGCATATCAATCACCACTAGAAAGAGCTGTGAGTCAGGCTGACTGGAAAGGGCAGGATACATCTGATGTGCTGGCTTTCCCTATACTTGAGGTAATTGATCAGCAAAACAATAGAGTCAGACAATATCAGACTTTAGAGTTCAAGGTGATAAAAGAGTTAAAAGCAGCTGTGGTGCAGTATGGCCCTACAGCTCCATTTACACAAGCTTTATTGGATACTGTGATGGAGTCAAATTTAACCCCACGAGATTGGAAGACTCTATGTAAGGCTACTTTGTCAGGAGGAGATTTCTTACTTTGGATTTCTGAGTGGTGTAAAGCCAGTAAGAGAACTGCCACACTGAATGCTCAGTCAGGGAACCCAGATTGGGATATTGATATGCTTTTAGGAGAAGGTCAATATGAAGGCAATGTTAATCAGATTGGGTTTCCTGTTGGAGTGTATGCTCACGTTGCAATGGCAGTCTGCCATGCTTGGAATCAGTTATCAACTAAAGGCAATCTCAGTGGAAGTTTAGCCAGCATCAGACAGGCCCCTGATGAGCTTTTCCCAGGATTTTGTGAATAAGTTACTAAAAGCAGCCAGTAGAATTCTTGGAGATTCTCAAGCAGGGAATCCTTTTGTTACACAGTTGGTGTATGAGAATGCTAACCCAGCCTGCTGAGCTGCTATTCGCCGTATAGAGGACAGACAGACTTAGCTGGATATATTCATCTTTGTTCAGAGATTGGGTCTTCTTATAATCAGGGCTTGGCCATGGCTGCTGCTTTACAAGGAACCACTGTGCAAGCAATACTTGCACAGAAGCAAGGGAATAACGTATGTTTTAAATGTGGAAGTTTGGGTCATTTTAAGAATGATTGTCCTAGGAAAACAGGTGCTGCAAGCAGGCAATCAGGCCCTGCCCCAGGAGTTTGTCCTTGATGCAGGAGGGGTAAACACTGGGCCAGGGAACGTAAATCTAAGACAGATATTCAAGGCCATCCCTTGTTGGGAAATGAGCTGAGGGGCCAGCCTCAGGCCCCCAGACACCAACAGCAATCAGCTTATGGGGCCATGAAGCTGCTGCCCAGCCAAGGAAATCTGTTTTTGAACTTATCAGGGCAACACCAGGAAGTGCAGGATTGGACCTCTGTTCCACCACCTATGTGGTATTAACCCCAGAAATGGGAGTTCAAACTCTGCCTACATGAGTCTTTGGACCTTTACCTGAAGAAACTTGGGGATTTCTTATGGGAAGAAACAGTTCCATTGTAAAGGGACTGCAGATTTAGCCAGGTGTTATAGATAATACCTATGAGGCAGAAATTAAAATAATGGCTGCTTCCCGTCGTGGTATTATAACTGTACCAGCTAACCAAAGAATTGCTCAACTTATTTTAGTTTCTTTGCATCCGATACATTACAGATTTTTTAAGAGTGAGAGAAGACAGAGTGGCTTTGGTTCCTCTGATGTATACTGGGTTCAATCTATTACTAGTAAGAAACCTAACCTTAAATTAATAATTGAAGGAAAAAGCTTTGATGGATTAATAGATACTGGAGCTGATGTAACAATTATTAGAGGACAAGATTGACCTTTGACTTGGCCTTTGTCTAATACGCTTACTCACCTCCAAGGGATTGGTTATGCCAATAAACCAAAACAAAGCTCTAAACTTCTAATCTGGAGAGATGAGTAGGGCAATTCAGGACAAATTTAGCCTTATGTTATGTCAAATTTGCCTGTTACCCTCTGGGGAAGAGATCTCTTGTCACAGATGGGTCTTATAATGTGTAATCCTAGTGAAGCAGCGACTAAGCAGATGCTAGGACAAGGCATTAAGATATTTGAAGGTCCTAAGCCTCACTCTAACACTAGAGGCTTGGTGTATTCTTTGCAATGATCACTATCTTGCCTGTATCCCATGCTGATAAAATTCAATGGCTTAATAATATTCCAGTGTTGGTTGATCAGTGGTCTTTATCTAAAGAAAAGATAGAAGCTGCTTCTCTGCTAGTGCAGGAGCAACTAGAGGCAGGGCATCTAAGAGAATCCCAGTCTCCTTGGAACACTCCAATATTTGTTATCAAGAAAAAAGTCTTGTAAATGGAGATTGTTACAAGATCTAAGAATGGTTAATGAAACCATGATACGTATGGTAGCTTTACAACCTGGGCTCCCATCTCCAGTAGCTATTCCTACAGGATATTATAAAATAGTGGTAGATTTGAAAGATTGTTTCTTTACTATTCCTTTGCACCCTGAGGTTTGTGAGAGATTTGTTTTCAGTGTTCCTTCTATTCATTTTAAGGAACCTATGAAAAGATATCAATGGACAGTTCTTCCTCAGGGCATGGCTAACAGTTCCACTTTATGTCAAAAGTTTGTGGCACAAGCCATTGAGCCTGTAAGACCGCAATGGCCAATGATATATATCGTCCACTACACAGACAATGTCTTATTAGCTGGTAAAGATCCTCAGGACTTCCTTTTATGCTATAGGGATTTACAACATGGCTAAGCTGATAAAGGACTGCAAATAGCTCCAGAAAAGGTACAAACTTAGGATCCTTATAATTATTTAGGCTTTAGACTTAACAGATCAAGCCATTTCCCCCCAGAAGATAGTTATTCGCAGTGACAGTTTAAAAACCTTAAATGATTTTCAAAAATTGTTAGGCGATATCAATTGGCTTCACCCCTATTTAAAGCTTACTACAGGGGAATTGAAATCTTTATTTGATATTCTTAAAGGGAGTCCTGATCCTACCTTCCCTAGAGCCTTAACATCAGAAGGATTGCTAGCCTTACAGCAAATAGAAAGAGCTACTGAAAAACAATTTGTTACTTATATAGATTATTCTTTGCCCCTACATTTGTTGATTTTTAACACAACTCATGCGCCTACAGCATTGTTGTGGCAAAGAGCTCCTCTTATGTGGATACATTCAAGGATATCTCCTAAACGTAATATCCTACCATATCATGAGGCAGTGGCCCATATGGTGGTACTTGGAAGGAAGCAGGCACTGACTTATTTTGGCAAAGAGCCAGACATCATTATTCAGCCTTTTACTGTAGATCAAGATACCTGGCTGAAGCAGCATAGAATAGGTTGTTTGCTTGCTCAGATAGGATTTAAAGGAACTATAGATAATCATTAT
The DNA here is from genome assembly GCA_019843815.1 of Montemys delectorum. Taxonomy (NCBI): domain Eukaryota; kingdom Metazoa; phylum Chordata; class Mammalia; order Rodentia; family Muridae; genus Montemys; species Montemys delectorum. The sequence continues at coordinate 9,130 of JADRCD010183947.1, forward strand.
CCTCGAGATAGGTTGATAAAATGTTTAAATGTACATAAGGTAATATTTCCTAATATGACATCTTAACAGCCTCTGTGTAATGCTCTTTTGATTTTTACTGACGGTATCTTATGAATAATCAACAGGAAGTCCTAGAGACTCCTGGCCTCTCAGCTCAGTTAGCAGAACTAACAATGGTACTAAATAGTTTTCATTCTGTGAATGATACTTTTAATCTTTTTACTGATAGTTTATATGTAGCCCAGTCTGTTCCTTTATCAGAAACTTGTGTTACAGTTAATTTTAATACGGCAGCAGGATCTCTGTTTTCACAATTGCAAAACGTCATTCTTGCTCGAAAAAATTCATTTCATATCGGTCATATACGAGCTCATTCTGTTCTTCCTGGACCTTTAGCTGCAGGCAATGATTGCATTGGTAGAGCTGTAATAGGAAAAGCCTTAGTTTCAGATCCTGTTGCATTGGCTAGATGTGATTATGATAAATCTCAAATTTCTAGCCATACCTTAAGGCTCTGTCCGACATAAGATCACTAAGGAGCAGGCAAGAATGATTGTGAAACAATGCCCTAACTGCCTTACATTATCTCCAGTTCTGCATTTAGGGGTCAATCCAAGAGGCCTTATGCCCAATCATATTTGGCAAATGGATGTAACTCATTATGCAGAATTTGGAAAGTTGAAATATATACATGTTTGTATTGATACTTGTTCAGGATTCCTTTTTTGCTTCTCTATATACGGGAGGAACCTCTAGAAATGTAGTTGATCATTGTTTATAAGCCTTTAATGCTATGGGATTACCTAAAGTCATTAAGACAGATAATGGACCAGCCTATACTGGCAAAATTTTTATATCATTTTGTAAGGAATTTGGTATTGAACGTAAAACTGGAATTCCTTATAACCCAATGGGACAAGGAATTGTTGAATATGCATTCCACACTCTGAAAAATTGGCTTGTAAAAACAGGAAATGGGGAATTATATCCTCCTAGATCAGCAAAAGCACATCTCGCTTTTGTCTTATTTTAAATTTTTTGCAAACTGATGCTAAAGGTCAGCCTGCCTTGGATCACCACTGGCATCAACCCACTTCCAGTTCATATGCTATTGTTAAATGGTGAGATCCACTAACTAACACGTGGAATAGTCCAGACCCCGTTTTAATATGGAAGAGAGGCTATTGTGGAGAGCACTGGACCACGCCCTGAGATGGCGCCGGCTTCTGCTCCTTGCTGGAGCGCTAGAGTGATAAACAACTTCTTATTTGGCTGTGCTTGTTTGCCTGGCTTGCTTCTGCCTTTGGTAACCTATCTGCATGCACCACGTGGCCTACTGAGTTAGGCTCAGGATGGAGCATTTAAGGGCTAAGGGAGGTGCCCGAGGGGTCAGAAGATTGTTCAAGGTTCCTGAATAAACTGCTTAAAGAAGAGCTCTCAAGTTGCGTCGTTCTTGCTGGCCGAGACAGTCGCGACAAGTGGTGGCTCGAACGGGGACACCAAGCAGGACTCAGAACTTTTTGCAGCCAGCTGGTAAGATCCCAGGTAAGAAGGGAAAGAAAAGTCCTTGGAAGTAGAGGCTATAAAGACTCTGGGTTGGAGCGATAAAGTTTCGTGGTGAAGCAAACTGAGATAAAAGTGAAAGTAATTATGGGCGCTTCACATTCACACCCAATTTTTTTTGGCTCTTCAGGAGCTACTATCTTCAAAAAATCTGAAACTTAAGAAAAGTACTTTAGAGAGGTTTCTCAGCGAGTGTGATACTGCAGCTCCCTGGTTTGCAGTGTCTGGCAACTTAACAGTGGCTTGCTGGGATAAGCTCGGAAAAGATTTAGATTTTGCATGGGAGCAGAGGATGCTTAAGAGCAGTGTTAGACCAGTATGGAAGCTAATCAGGGGGTGTCTAGAAGTTCAGAGATGTTGCAAAGCCATAGAAGAAGGACAGGCGGCATTAGAACAGATAAAGGAAGAGAGATCCGAGAAGTCCGAAAAGGAAAGTACAGGCACTGAGTGGTCAGATACAGATGAGGAATTGGAGGCTCTGGTTAGGGAAATGAAGAAGACGTCCCTTAAGGAAGGAAAGAAAAGGAAGGGTTTAGCGCCAGACACAGGCACCCCTGGGGATCCGCCATCTGCACTGCCTCCATATAATCCAATGGAAGGTGGCTCTTCAGGGTGGTCCTTTTGCCCTGAAGTGTGGCAGACAGTTAGCACTGAATTGTCACTTGCTTGTCCCATTTTTCAAGATGCACAAGGTCAGCATTTTCATGAATCCCTAGATTTTAAGGTAATAAAATCCCTTGCTAAGTCTGTTCGCACATATGGCATTACAGCCTCCTTCACCCTAGCCCAGGTTGAGGCTCTTAATAGACACTGCATGACCCCCAGTGATTGGAGTGGACTGGCTCGTGCCTGTCTTTCTCTGGGGCAGTATCTAGACTGGAAGGCCTTCCTCATTGAATTTGCCAATGAGCAAGCTGACGCCAATCGTGCAGCTGGTAATCAAGCATGGGATAGAGACATGCTCCTGGGGCAAAGTAGGTTTGCTAATCAACAGACAGGATATCCCATGCAAGTGTTTGAGCAAGTGAATCAAATTGCCATTAAGGCATGGAAGTCTCTTCCCAATAAGGGAGAGGTGAGTGGTAATCTTACTAAAATTTTGCAGGGCTCGATGGAACCATTTTCTGATTTTGTGGCCAGAATGGTGGAAGCCGCAGGGAGAATTTTTGGTGACCCAGACATGGCTATGCCATTGATGAAACTGTTAGTGTTTGAACAGTGCACTAAAGAATGCAATGCTGCCATTACCCCTTATAAAAACAAAGGACTGGAAGCCTGGATGAAAGTCTGTAGAGAGCTGGGGGGATCATTGACCAATGCAGGACTTGCTTGCCAGTATATCTGAAAATAGAAGTATTAATTTGTTAGGAAGTTTATGTTTTTATGTTGTACGGAATATTAGTGATAATAATAGGTCTATGTTATATAATCAGTCTGCAGCCTGGTTTGAGGTGCCAACAACTTCGCTTTCTTATTCAGTTAATGCTATCTGGATGAGAGGTTGGTGGCCTAGGAAAGATGATGAGGAAGTACCCGCCCCCAGCCACATTGGGCACCCTTTTGTTTAGAAGTAAAGGATAAAAATAGAATGTTGCCATGGACAGGATGTCAGGCCAGAAAGGCAGTTTGGACTGTTAAAAATTATTTTACCTTTTTACCAGGGATTGGGACAAATTTTAATAGCACCTTTGCTGGAAATAATTTTACTGATCAAGATCCAGCGCAGGTGGCGGTGGCCAATTCATTTGCTATTCGGATGCTTTGCGGAATCAATGGCAGCTGTACAGATTTATTACCATTTATGATGATAAGTGGGGGAGCCCATGGCATAGCTATGTTTAATTGGACTACATCTAGCAAATTTGCAATGGTTTTTGATAATTCACTGGCACCTACAGCAGGTACTAGTCCATCTTCCAAAGGAGAAGTTGGACCTTTTAATCAAAATATTACCTTTGCTCATACACCCGTTTGTGTTTGGTCTCCGTTTGTTTTTACTGTAAGTAATAGTAGTAAGGGTAGTAATATAGATAGTTTGGATTGTAATAAGGATAATTGTTTTTATAGTTTAGGCTGGGATGCAAGTAAGTTTCCATTTGTTGTGGTTGCTCGTATGCCATGATGGATTCCTGTCCCTGTAGAGGTCCCCCATGCTATGACCTTGTTTAGACAAAAGAGAGATTTTGGCATTACGGCCACCATTGTTACTGCCATCTCCCTTGCCGCGGCCGGAGCGGTCACCGCTGCGATTGCTATGGACCATACAGTGCAGACAGCCTCTATTCTTAATGATCTATCAGCCACTGTTGCAGCAGCCTTAGATACTCAGGCCTCCCTCAGTTCACAATTGAAAGGAGGTTTGATGGTACTTAATCAAAGAGTTGATCTCGTTCAAGAGCAGCTGGACATCCTTTGGCAACTTGCCCAAGTGGGCTGCAAGTGGAAATATCCCGGCTTGTGTGTGACTTCCATTCAATATCAAAATATTACTCAGGCTGCTAATCTTTCTCGACAATTGTCTCAATATCTTGCAGGAAACTGGTCTGCAGGATTTGAAGATTTGATGAGTCAACTGAGATTGGCCATTGTTAGTGTCAATTCCATGAGAGTGGACGCAGGGTTGGCTAATGGATTATCCTCTTGGATCAACTCTGCCGTGAATCATCTGAAAGAGGGGGCGGGCATGGGTGCTCTTTTAGCCCTATTGCTGATTGTCTGTTTCACTGGTCTCTGGTGTTTGTGTAAGATGAGGATTGTTCAGAAGTAGAATGCAGCCATGGTAGTTCAGGCATTTACAGCCATTGAGACAGGGCAGTCCCCCCAGGCATGGCTTGCTGTCATGCAGAAATATAACTGTCCATTGACCTCTGGGTTATGGGATTGTTGAGTTTGGGATGCGAGGCTTAGCACTGCACTTGAGGTATGCCGCCTGCAGCTAGCAACCTCAAGAAGAGCATGTCTGATTGCATACAGTTTGATGCCCCAGAACCTGTCTCTGTGGAAAAGGCATCAGACGGGTCTGGCCCTCCCTAGGAGACATGAAGCCTGAGGAGGGGTAGTACAATGTCCCTGTTTCTATCATCAGAGATCAGACCTCTGTTCTTGCCCATTTTTCTGCAAAACAAAAAAGGGGGAACTGTGGAGAGCACTGGACCTTGCCCTCAGATGGCGCCAGCTTCTGCTCCTTGCTGGAGCGCTAGAGTGATAAACAACTCCTTATTTGGCTGTATTTGTTTGCCTGGCTTGCTTCTGCCTTTGGCAACCTATCTGCATGCACCACGTGGCCTACTGAGATAGGCTCCGGATGGAGCATTTAAGGGCTAAGGGAGGTGCCCGAGGGGTCAGAAGATTGTTCAAGGTTCCTGAATAAACTGCTTAAAGAAGAGCTCTTAAGTTGTGTTGTTCTTGCTGGCCAAGACGGTCACAACAGGCTATGTTTGTGTTTTCTCACAAAAAGAAGACAGAGTGTGATGGCTGTCTGAAAGATTGGTTCATCAAGTGGATACAGATCCTGAGTCTTTTAGTAAGCATGACTCCAACTAAAATGATGGCTAAAAATCTTTATTAGCCAGCAAAGTTAACTTGGAGACATAGCCTCTACTATTTTCTTGAGAGTTAACAGTTCCTTTGTTGATTCTTAAAGCCACTGCCCCTACACCAGGAGGCTAGACCTTGAGTCTGATGTTACTAATTTGCAACTGAATTGAGTGCTCAGGGCATCCTTGAAGATAATGTTAATCATGTTGCTTTTAAACTCTTCTCTCTCTCTCTCTCTCTCTATCTCTCTCTCTCTCTCTCTCTCTCTCTCTCTCTCTCTCTCTCTCTCTCTCTCTTTTGGTTTTTTTGAGACCGGGTTTCTATGTGTAGCCCTGGCTGTCCTGGACTCACTCTGTAGACCAGGCTGGCCTCAAACTCAGAAATCTGCCTGCCTCTGCCTCCCAAGTGCTGAGATTAAAGGCGTGCATCACCACGGCCAGCTTTTAAACTCTTGACTTTGTATTTCAAGCAGGTCTGTTACCAACATGCAGGCTCCACTTCAGAAAAGCTCAGATGTGGCAATCACTCATCCTGACTCATTATTATAGACTTGTTTTGGCTGATAGAGGGCTTGCCGAACCCAAGGTCTCCTTTTAGGAGCTGCACAGGATTCAGACTTGTGCATAGTGGTTCTAGATAAAATGAATCCAGTATGGGCATCACTATGGGCTACATGGCTAAGCACCGTAGGGGAAGGTCCCACGTGGGCCATCTCTGGATTCCTCTGGATTCCCCGAGAGACAAACCTGGTTTGCAGGGAGGTTGGTATCTATTTTTTAACCTTATCCTAAGGAATTTCTAAAGGCTCTACCACCCCTCCAAAAAAGATACCAAGAGTCATGACTGTGGGACATAATGGCAATCCGACCCAGGGAGGAATCAGGTCAATGCTCCCCTAGGTGGTCAATACCCACTCATCCAAGGATGAGGCAACTATATGATCACCTGGGTTCCTTAAGGTTTCAATTAAAATATAAAAAGGGAGGAATTGTACCCTCCCCCCAGTTCCTGCTTTGCCAACTGAGCTGGCCCACCTAGGGTGGAGTTTTCTGAGATAGGGAACTCTATTGCCCTGCTGCTTCTGAAGTTTGCTACAAGGAGCCACCACCTGCTGCTTACTGAGTCTTCCTGCCTGGCAAGTTTCTGACTAGCAACAAGATGCTGATGAGTCTACGAGATCCTGGCATGGAGGGGGATGGTTTCCTTTCCTATATATACTGAGTCTCTTAAGTAAACATTGGACCTTGATCATAAGCTTTGTCTTGGTCTCATTTCTCTCGCCGTCCTAGTCCTATCCTCCACTCCAAGACCCCAGCTTTCTTTCAGAAACCCAGTTTGCATGGCTGCTGGCAGCCACAGGTAGGGAGACAGAGGCAGGAAGGATAAAATGCCAGACCAGGAGAAGAGTAAAGGCCAGGCCTTAGAAACGCAGAAGAGAGAGCATACCAATCATGTAAGAGCTGGGGAAGAGTAGCCCCAGCCTGTCCCCCATTGGGTCTAGGGCAGCAGAGATGGAATATAGGTTTTAGTAAGTAATAACTCAGGAAAATCGGAGAGGAGGTGTTGGCCTTGTGGAGGTTTGGGAGTGTCCCAGCCATTGGGCTGTTTAAGGCATATTAAAATGTAAGGCTGTGTTTGTGTGTCTTTCATTCAGGAACCCAGAACTTTGGGGCGGGTAGCAAGGAATGAGCACCGCTGCCACTGCCAGGTTGACTTGAGCAGGATTAACTGGCAACTACAACAATATTCTGTTCCCCATCCTTTCCCTCTCTCAATAAACTAAGGCAAGACACTTACTTTTATGGAAAAACAAAACAAAACAAAAATAAACAAACCTTCAACCTCTAGGCATCCATTTAGGTTACAATTTTTATTAACCGGTTGAAAGTTACATTAGCGTCCACTCAAGTGTGCTAAGGCAGGGAGCATGCAGAGATATTCTGTGTGTGGGAAGCAAACGTTCAGTGACAGCTCACTGTTCTTTACTAATAATCGACCTTCCAAGCTCTACAATGGAAAGGGAGCTCAGGAGTCAAATGAAGAAAGTTGCCACGTGTGGCTAGAGGCACGTGGCCTCTGCTACCTGCACACCAGAACACGTGAAATTTCCAAATAGCCAACCACTTCTCCCACTGAGAAGGCAATCTGCTCCACTGAGTAAGGGAAAGCGATCATGCCGCCCTCGCCAGAGGACTCATCTAGCCGGAACAAGTGGTTAATCTGTCAGGCCCAAGAAGCAGATCTTAACTTATCAGAACAATTGGAAAAGGCACCAGGGACCAAAGCTAAAAAATGAGAATGTGATTTTAAGAAAGCCCCCACTGCGACAGGAGAACTATTCCCCCACTGGGCTCTTAAGCAGCCCTTCTGACCAGCCAGCTCCCAAGGCACAGCGAGGGTGACAGGCTGGAGGCCTGTCCTCCAAAGGGACAGGCCATTCTCACTCAGCATCTGGCTAAAGCCCCAGGAGGAAACTCAAGAGCTGGGTGAAAAAACTTCCCTGCAGAATAGAAGATAGAGGGGAAATTCTTGACTGAATCTTATGTTCAAGTGACAGCTACTTTATCCTCAGGTCAGGGAATGACAAAGTATGTGGGCTCTGATCAGTCACTTATCTACGGAGGGATGGACTCCACAGAGTCATTTCAATTTACAAAATCTGGGCTTAAAGTTATTTGGGGGTCGGGGGACAAATCACATTTGTAAGATTTTTGCTCATGGCAAAGAATGACTTTTCATGATAGAATCGTTTGCCATGGATGTATCTAGCCTCGCCAATGGCATGGCCGGGAAGGGGATACTCAGGAAAGTCCAACCAAGATGAACGGATCTCTTGGTTTGGGCAAATGAGATGTAATTCTTTTACATCACAGTGGCATCTAGGAGAGGCACCATGATACTATGCTGAAAGATGGGGGGTGGGGGAAGGGATATGAAAAGAAGGGCATAAAGACAACTCACACACTGACTCCTCTCCATCATGTGCACATACACCTTCCCAGGACTCCCTGTAACCATGTGAACACTCTGCTGCTGTGTATGGTATTATGATCAACATACAGTTTTTATTTCATAGGATATGCCCAGTATCTGATGAGATTTTTGATTGGTGATCTACTGTTACAAGGCTCATTTCAATTGCTTAACCTAAGGGATTAGAATCTATAGAAACGTCCTTCCGGTCTCTCTGGGCTGGTGTCCTAAGAGGACCTTGGGCACAAGCTCTGCAGCCAGTCCCACAACACCCAGAGGAAGCTCCACTCCCAGGTGCTCTGAAACTCTCAGGATCAGAGGTGAGGGGGAACCCAACATCTGTCCCAACACTGGGAGTAACTGGGACCTGCCAGACCAGGCACACAGGAAATCCACCAGCAGAGTGGCCCAGGTTCCTTCCAGTCTCTATGGGCTAGTGTCCTGAGCAGACCTTGGGCACAAGCTCTACAGCCAGTCCCACAACACTCAGAGGAAGCTGCTGCACTCCCAGGTGCTCTAACAAGCCCAAGGTCACAGGATCGAAAAATCACAGGGTCACAGAGACTGCCTGACTCTGAGGAGTTCTGATACAACTAGGGTCACAGGAAGGCCTGACTCCAGTCAGAATGAGCAAGGGCAGGTAGCCCTAGAGATAACCAGATGGCAGGGGGCAAGCATAAGAAAATAAACAACACAAACCAAGGTCACTTGGCATCATCAGAACCCAATTCTCCCACCATAGCCAGTCCTGTACACACCATCACCCCGGAAACACAAGAATCAGATATAAAATCACTTATCATGACAATGATACTGGACCTTAAGAAAGTCATAAATAGCACCCTCAAAGAAATACAGGAGAATACAGGTAAAGAGCTAGAAGCTCTTCAAGAGGAAACACAAAAATCCCTTAAAGAACTACAGGAAAACAGAATCAAACAGATGAAGGAAATGAGCAAATCCATCCAGAATCTAAAAATGGAAATAGAAACAATAAAGAAATTAGAAAGAGAGAAAACCCTGGAGATACAAAACTTAGGAAAGAAATCAGGAGTCATAGATGCAAACATCACCAACAGAATACAAGAGATAGCAGAGAGAATCTCAGGAGCAGAAGACACCATAGAAAACATTGACACAACAGTCAAAGAAAATGCAAAAAGCAAAAAGCTCCTAACCCAAAACATCCAGGAAATCCAGGATGCAATTAGAAGACCAAACCTAAGGATAATAGGTATAGAAGAGAGTGAAGACTCCCAATGTAATGGGCCAGTAAATATCTTTAACAAAATTGTAGAGGAAAACTTCCCTAACCTAAAGAAAGAGATGTCCATGAACATACAAGAAGCCTACAGAACTTCAAATAGACTGGACCAGAAAAGAAATTCTTCCCGACACATAATAATAAAAACATCAAATGCACTAAACAAAGAAAGAATTTTAAAAGCAGTAAGGGAAAAAAGGCAAGTAACATATAAAGGCAGGCCTATCAGAATTATGGCGGACTTCTCACCAGAGACTATGAAAGCTAGA
>JADRCD010183948.1:5989-28670 GCA_019843815.1 Montemys delectorum
AGGGAGAGGGGGAGAGAAAGAAGCGGAGGTGGGGTGGGGGGATTGCTTGTCCTAAGAAGCAGGAAATTTTCTCTGTCTGTGAGATTATATAACTCAACAGTACAGTGCTTTCTGTTTCAAATCTTTGATTTTTTTTAAAGATTTATTTATTACTATACATAAGTATACTGTAGCTGTCTTCAGACACACCAGAAGAGGGTGTCAGATCTCATTACAGATGGTTGTGAGCCACCATGTGGTTGCTGGGATTTGAACTCATGACCTTTGGCAGAGCAGTCAGTGCTCTTAACTGCTGAGCCATCTCTCTAGCCCCAGACCTTTGATATTTTGAACATTTCGTGTACCTGTAGGACTAGAAGCTCAGTCTCCAGGGCCTGTTTCTGCCCAGACCCATGAGACACCTTGATCCCTGTGAAGTCCAGCTGCCAGCTGTGCACAGGACCTTCTCGCCCTTGGGACATCTTCCCTGGTACCATCTGTACTCTCTGCTTGTGTCACAGGACAGCTTTTGTCACCTTTCCATGACTGAAAAGGTCTAAGAATAGTACAATAGACTTGCCACATCAATGCAACCTGTCCACGCCTGTCATGCCCATAGCTCATCTTCAGGGTCTCGTAGCTGCTCCAAAGATGCTCCAGTAAGCACTCTTGCTTATTCTGACTTCTTGCTGTCTTCTTCATGAAGATAATTGCTCCCCTCCCCTTCTCTGACACTTGGCAAGGGTTTCCTTCCTTTCGAATAGTTGTCCTTGTTTTCCCGTGGTTTCGAACTGCTTCCCTACAGCCTTGGGACCTGGAGGAGAGCTTGGCTGCTGTGGGATTCTTGCTACCAACTGGGCTTTCTTACTGTGGACGCTTTCATGCCCTCAACACCTAGTCACCTAGAACGGCTGCTCTGTGGGTTTGTTCAGTTCGTGATTTTTTTTTTTTTTTTTTTTTTTTTTTTTTTTTTGGATAGGGACATTTTCATCAGAATACTTTTTTAAAGTTCTTGTTTCATATTTTCTTTTAGAATAATTTTGTGTAGAAGTAATTTGCTTTTATCTCATTAATTTGGAGATTTTACAAGATTTCTGGGTTGAGGAGTGTCTTTCTTGTTAGTATAACCCAATATAATATAATCTTACCATTGAATTACTAAGGTCTAGGGTGAGGGAAGTCATGGACCCTCCCATTGACCTGAAATGTCTTCCTTTACTTCCCTCTTCCTCTCCCACCCATTTCCTGGAAATATCCTTCTCCATTTCTTGTTTCCTTTCTCCCTGGAGAATCTTTACAGTGACTGCCAGCTTCAATCCCTCCCAGTACCCTCCTGTGCGGGACCCCGGACAGTGTCTCACGCACAGGGTGGCATTTCCTCCTAGGCCACTTCAAGTCAACCTTAGCGTTCTCTCCACTTCTCTTCCCTACATTTTCCCCAAGGCTGGTACCAAAGTGTGGTTTGCAACTTTGCTGGGGTCTGGAATCTGATCTTTTTTCTAGCTTACAGGTAACCCGAAGATCACAGACATCTCTCTTACAGTTTCATCTAAGGTGTGGCTTTTGTGTAGTCTTACCAATTTGCTGAGTAGCTTTATGAGGAATTCATCTCACTAATCTAGGGTCCCCTTTTCTAAATTTCATCTGAGCCCAGTTTTGTACTGTCAGAAAGAAAGCTGGTGTGCTCTGTGCACATGTGAAACCTTCTCACACAAAGGCTTCCTGGAAGCGCACATCCACGCAGGACCGTGTATATAAAGGAGCATTCTTCCTGAGCACCTCACTTGCAGCATTAAGACTTGGTTTTGTACTGAGTACCAAGAGATACGAAATAAAGATACTTCACTGAGAATTTGCCTATCAAATTAAAATATCATGTAATCTATTTGTTACCTGGAACCTGATGCATACAAATGGCTTCATCCAAGGACTGTTCTCACACTGAGAACAGTGTGAGAGGGAGCCCAGTGAGCAAGCTGTCCCTGCACAAGGCAGAATAGTTAGTGCCATTCCCATTTCCACACCACACTATGCTCTGTGTAGTGCATACTCTCTCTTGAGTTACTCACTCTCCTGCCTCGCCCCGCTGAGTGTATAGCAGGTGTAGTAGCTGGCTTTATGTGCTCTAGGCATCAAACCCAGGCTTTTGTGCATGCTATGCAACACTTCACCAACTGATCTACATCCCCAGTCTCCCCTTCTTCTGATTTTCATTGTTCTCCTGTCACCTTCACAGTCAAATACTAGGAGAGAATACTTTCCATTATTACATTTCAAATTAATTTATAGAATAGTTACATGACTCATCCAGCTGAGTCAAAACTGTTTTGTTGCACTAACGAGGTCCCTTGGTTTCTATTCTCACAGAGGACGATTATGGGATGGATGGGAAGGTTAGTCAGTCCAGTGTCGCTTCAGACACCAACTGGCAAGGCCTAGAGGAGCTATCCGGTGTGAAGGATATTGATGAGTACAGATCTTACCCTAGACTGAGTCTGGAGGGCTGGACTAATTACCTGAGGGCTGCCCACAGAGCTTTTGCACTGCTGAACAGTCACCCTGATTCCAGCAAAGTAAACTGGACTCCAACGGCACAAAGTGGCTTCCCGGTCACCTCTGCTGAGCTCTTGGTACCAGCAGAGATGGCTTCTGCAGAGTCAGGTGAAGACCCAAGTCATGTGGTTGGGGAAACACCTCCTTTGACCTTGCCAGCCAACCTCCAAACCCTGCATCCGAACAGACCAACATTAATTCCGGAGAGAAAACTTGAATGGAATAATGACATTCCAGAAGTGAATCATTTGAATTCTGAACACTGGAGAAAAACTGAGAAGCAGAGAGGTTGGGAGGACGTTCGTCATCCTGACGGTGACGTCAGTGGCAACGGTATGACAGAGCGGCTGCTCCAGTCTCAGCTCGGGCAGCAGCCCATCAGTCAGCACCAACAAAAACACTCCCAGGATATGGAGCCAGCACTCCGGTTCATCAGGTGTCCCGCGGCGGAGCAGTCTCTTCACTCCAGCCACACGCAGAGAATGTTGACCAAGATGGAGGGGAGTGGTACAAAGGAGTGGGTACCAAATCTTGAAGGCAGTACCCCCTCTGCAGTCACCTCTGCTTAGATTAAATGTTGCCTAACATAATATTTCTTTCCATGTTTTGATTAGTAAGCTAGTGGTGGCAATCATGACTCCCAACATGCTGAGCTCCCCTGGATACCCTTGCACAGTAGAAATTCGTGTGCGTATGTGCGGGCTATGCTCACACACAGACTCATTATAATTCGCTATTTTACCAAGAAGGGAGAGGTGAGGGCACATTTTCTGTTTTGATGCTTTGTTTTTGGTACTAAAACAGTATTATCTTTTGAATATTGTAGGGACATGATTATATAAAGTCTATCCAGTCAAGATGGCTAGAATTGTGCCTTTGTAAGCTTGATGCCCTTGGTGAATCTGTCAACGTATCTTCCCTGCCTACAGAATGAAGTTTGAACTTGTTTCTAACCACTGCAGTTTTTCAACATCATCATCTTTGGTTCAATGATTTTGCACTTTGAGTTTGGAATACTGTGCCTGCTTCATTGGTAGTATTATTATTTTTCTTTTAAACAGGCCGATCAGAGTCACACGCTTTGTCCTAGGAAAGACAAAGGAATAGACCCCGGCAAGGACACACAGTATGGGTCACATATTGTTTAACTTATGCTTTCCCCAGAAAGCATTGCATGTATTTTACCTTGACGTGCTAAACTTAATTAGCAGAAAGGTATGGCTCACAATTTTGGTGACAAAAAATAGATCCTGAGGGAATAAGCAATAAATAAAGCAAGAATGACCTGCTCTCTCTGCGCTCACTAGATAGGCATTCACACTGCTAGTGCTCGGTGGCCCTCTTGAAAGAAGGGACAGGACAAAGGCAGTTTTATTTCAACCTTCCTCTTTTTTTTTTTCTTGGTTTCATCAATGAGCTTAAGCATTGGAAAAATACGTGTAGTTTTATCTTTCTATAAGACTATATTGATAAACTAAAATCTGTTGCACTGTAAGTAAAGTTTAAGTGCAACCACAACAGAGGCTAGCTCCATAAACATTGTGTTACGTGAGTATTTTTAAAACTTTTACCGAGATCTGGTTTTCTAAAAGACAGTTCAAAACTGCTTTTGAACATCTGTATCTTGAGCTCACCCCTGCTCCTGCTGGCCTTTTAGAGACCAGTCGAAGGATTACCTCACTGAGACTTTTCCATGTCTTCTTCAGCCTCACAAGGTCTTGCTGTTGTTGTTTAGCTTGATGGTGGCTTTGTTTTTCCTTCTAGACAATTCAAACATGTAGATAAGTTATATTTTTTCTTTAAGTGTTTAAACTAAACACTTTTCAAGGAAACTTAATGTGGTATAGTTGAGTCTTTGCTGATTTTAAGTTTTTACCATAGAGTTTGTACATATACATATGTTAAGCCTAACTAGCCGTTCATCAGATGCAGATGTCACCTGCTGAATGACAGAGTAAACATATTTATGGTCCTGACTGATGTGCTTTGTAAAGAGAGTAAGATATTAGGAAGCATACTATGCTCTTTTTTTAATCCTATGTAATATTCTGTAATACTTTTTATAAAACAATTCTGGCTTCAGGAAAGTCTAGAAGCAACGTTTCTGGAAATAAAAGGTGTTGAGACTTGTTACCCGTTTCCGAGAAATTAACTTAAGCCAGTTTGGGGTCACACATTACTTCCAAGTTAGCTGAAGTCTAACTCTCACCTTACAGGACTAAGTGGTGTGCGTGCTTGTCAAGCTGCCCCCAGAATCCACGTATGGTGGGCCACTCCCTGGCTAGTACATTTCTGAATTTGTCTCATTGCAGTCCCAGAGGAAGAGGCAGAATATCTCTGTACACAGCCCAAGAAAGCTGCCAAGGGCCCAAAGCTCCATCTTCACCATAGTGAAAAAATCGAAAAGCTACACCCATGAACAGTGCCTTGAGTTTAAAGGCAACTATGAGCTTTGAGGCAGGCCCAACCACAACCAAGACCTCACACATTTGATAGTGACAAATCCCAAATCCTTTGGTGAAAAAAAATCTCTTGAAATGGCCTTCAGAAAAGAAATTAAGAGTGTGTGAAAGGTCTAGATTGGAGGTTAAAAGAAATGAAGGAGGAAATAGCAAATGATTCAAAGACTCACCCATTGGTCATTGAGGGATTCACATAGATCATCAACAGCAAACCAGTTTTGAGAGTATTGTGTTCAGAAACGCATCTTTGGTCCATGCTTCTTTTGTAAACAGCTCAAGTAGTTTGTGTATATGAAAGGGAGTCCGTGTGTGGCTCCACCCGTGCACACCCTGGCCAGATCCCCCTCTGCCTCCGCTTTTCCTCAGTGACCTTCCAGGCTTCAGTGCTCCTCAATCTATCTTCCCATCACCGTCTTTTTAAAATTTTCCACATATGACAGAAACACTGCAGCGTCTTTTCTTCTTCTCCTTTTCCTGTAAAACTTTCCCAGATCACAGGCTGACTGTGCTTTAGTATAATTCAGTCAATATTTATGCAGTCTATCCCATGCAAAAAGGGCGTATGTATGCAGAGCTACGTTTCCGAGCTGTTTCAATAGATGGGAGGACCCTTAGAGACCGCCTGCCCAGGGATATCTTCTCATCTGTGAAGGTGACTTCTAGAAGAACTAAGCCGACCTCCGTGGTCCAGTCCCTGATTGCCATGAAGAGGACCAGCTGTTCTATGCTTCTTCCATTGAAACAGACATGTATGCATCGTACAAGCATTCATGGAACACACACACACACACACACACACACACATGGTCAGGGGAAGAGAGGAAGAGTAGCAGGGCTCCCTTAGATAAAGTACTGCTTGGCAAGAAAAAGAGTGGTCATGACATAAGGGAGACCTAAACCGTCCTGGGGGTGTCGTTCAGGTGCTGGGGTGTGTGGCTTGAATGCACAGACATTGGGGTGAGTGTCTAATGCTGCCCAAGTGATTTGGCAGCAAGAACCCACAATCCAAGCACCAGAGCTGGAGGCAGGAAGAACAGACAGTCAAGGTCTTCCTCAGCTTTCATAGTGAGACTGAGGGATCCTGCTTAGGAAACAAGCAAGTCACCCTAAAATCATTTTGAACTCTAATGTTTACAATTACTGTGAGCTTAGGAAAGCTCTCTAAGACCATAAACCTCTCTAAGATAATTGTTTACAGAAACAAACAAAGGTTTTGGATTAGCAATAGCAAGTACTCAGCAGATATGCTTTCTTGTCCCAGATTGTCAGGACGTTCCACTGAGCATATGTGGCCTTCAAAGACCCATCCCTGCTAGCTGCTTCTGCCAGCTGTCAAACATTTGAGCAGATGTTGACATCTGAGTCAAAAAAAAAACCCACCACCACTCTCAAACTATACCTGAGGCCATCTTGGGCTTCTCTAAAACGGAATGGGCAGAGCTGGAGGTGTGCCCCTGTTCACTTTCCTAATAGAGTCAAATTCTGTTGGGCGTCAACAAAGCTTATGTCAGTAGATAATGCATTCTTGGATGTCAGAAAAGACCCCCCAAACAAAATGTGTTCCACCCTGTGTCTTTGAGGGCCCTGTGACCCACCAAGCTGCTGTTGGGAACTAGAGTAGTCCTCTAAGGCCCGCCCACCTGTGGCTTCTGGGAGTTCCCAGCCCTTCCCAACACTCAAGAAATAGCCTACTGTGACCTAGCTCATTGGACTAGTGAGCTAGCCTTCCTCTATGCTGTTGCTGAAGACTTTGCCAGCGCAGTATCTTGGGCTGTCAAGACACACATGACGCTGTGCATGCTAGTAGAGAGAACGGTCTTTAAAAATCAGACTCTTGCAGTCAGGCAGTAGAGCCGTCACACAGAGACAGCAAGCTGAGGGTTTTCAAGCTGATCAGTGATCAATGACCAAAAGCGCCACTAGTCCTCGTACCAGAAAACTTCTCGAACCCTCAGGCTTGGAATCTGTACCCTCCCTCCCTTCTCCCACCCTCATAAGCTCAACAAACCCGGTTCCAGGACTGTGTAGAACTAGTCAATTCTAGTAGCTTTCCGCAGAAGAAAAAAGCTCCCAGACTTCCTCTAAAGTCAGGAGCATAGAAGTAGAGCGTGTGCTTTTCATAATGAACACTAGGTGGCACTTGAGTACAGCTAAAGACATTGTCTCTTCCATACGCTGCAGTTTGCTCAAGCTTGCTCTCACAAACTGCATTTGACAAGAGCATATCTCGATCTGTGGCAAGTGTACCCTCTCTTCAGGGCCTGAGTCATTACAGTAGACCCAAGTGCAGTTTCAGCTCTCTACTGTTTTGAGTTGCCATCATAAATTGTAATTGTGTCAAATGCTGGCTCTTAAAGTCAATGTTGAACAATGTTGACTCTCCGTCTCCCAGTTCTCCTCTGACTTTGGTGCAAATAAACGCTTGTCTTTGATTCATATGTGCTGAAGCATGGAGACCATTCCTACTTTGCTGGCAATTTTACAAAGAACAAAAGAAGCTACATTCTTTTCCAATAACACTTAAAACCCAAAGGCTGGGTTAAAGCAAGGGAAAGAAATGACCAAAGTCTATAACCCTTCCTACTGTTCATTTCTTTAATGTCATTTGTGCGCATGCATGCGCACATGAGGGGGGGTGGGGGTGGGTTCGGGTTACAGAAAATGTAAGCAATTGGGGAGAACTCCTACTGTCTCACTCTGCACACGCCATGTCCATTTTGAACAGCTACTAAAGTCTTCTAGAATCAAACTGGTTTCCTGGAACCAGATTTTCTGGGCCTGTGGGTTGGGGGAGGGAGAGGGAGGGTACAGATTCTGAACCTGTGAGTTTGAGAAGTTCCCCTGTATAAGGGCTAAGAAACCCAGTAGAAGACAGTATTTTTGGTCCTAGTTCACATTTACTAGCTTGAGTGTGAGGCAGCATCCTTCATGTCTATGTGAATGTTTTTCCTGATGACTGCAACCCAGGAGGGAATGGAGGCTCTCCCAAATGTACAAGCACTCACTCATATACCAACCCAGGTCCGCGGGACTGCTGAGACCCTTTCAGCATGCCATGGAGTACGTAGGGAGAACAAAATGGATCAGTTATCTTCTTTCCAGTGAGAATGCTCACAGCAGGCTAAATACATCTGCTCAGGGCTTTGGCCGGGACTCATGCTGCCGTTTTGGTCTTTCACCCCCTCCCTCTCACCCACAAGTTTCACATGCTAGCGCATTCGGGAAAACTCCAGTGAATCGGGAGAGGCATCTAAACCCAGTATTTGGTGGACCTGGAGGACAGTGTGTTAAGTGTAACCGTGACACGGAGACGACTAGCACGTGCTCTCTCTCATCTGTGGGAGCTCAGAGTTTTAGTCTGATAAGAGCAGAGTACCCACTGGAGATGAGAGGAGGCTGGGAGGGGTGCATAGCAGGGCAGGGCGAAGAGGCTATACTTAAGAGGAACAACCTTCAACGTTCTGTATGTAGTAAGTAAGGTAGGGCAACTATTTGACACTTGACTGTATATCTCAGATACCTGGTAGAAAGAATTTGGATGTCCCCAATACAAAGAAATAGTGTTTGAGCTGAAGGACAAACCAATGACATGTATATGCATTGAAATGTCATACAGGGCCCCATGATTCTAATGTAGTGATTATGTGGGGTTGAAAATTTTTAAGACATGTCTATACTTTTTAAAGTTCCAGTGCTTTCTCTACCCTGATGAAGTCTGAACACAGATCCTGTTGCAGAGACTGGCTGCAGACTATGTTTGCTACAAGGGGTGGGCCTGTCATTTGGAAGCACGGTTGGGCGGAGACTTTTGATGAATTTGTTGGCAGAGGTTTGAGAACTCCACCTTGGGAAGCCATTGGCTTGAAGCTTTCTCAGTGTTTGCAACTCTGTAGAAGAAGCAGGCACCTTTGCAGACCACTCAGTGGTCACAACAGGCAGAAAATGCTAACCTTCGATCATCCCACCTTCGTATCTGGAGCCCAGGAAGTTAGGCAAACCTGGACTAACTCCATTTAGTGGCACAGGCCAGTGCATTACTTTCAGGTAAACCTTTTTTTTTTTTTTTTGGACTCTTCTTGCCTTAACCCAGAAACCAAGAACAACAAACAATAAAGAGTTCCTCGTGGTGCAGGTTCACAGTGGGGCCTCTGGCCTTCCATCCTTGAGGGGTGTGTGCAGCACAGCCACATTGAACTTGCAGTGTACATAAGAATTCTACCTGAGTGCTGTGAAGTCAATGAGGGAATAGGTGAGCATTCTCTATCAAGCGACAGTGAGGACAGAGTTCTGCAGTCTAATAGTTTGTTGGATTTGAATAAACGATAAACCACATAAAAGAAATCTCTTAGGAAGGTCATGAAAAGTGCACTTAAAACGGGCTCTTTAGACTGCAGTCATAATAACCTCCACACACAGCGTTCCGCCTGTAGACACACTCAGCGTCGGCGTCGGGCTGGCGTATGGGTCACTCTGGCACCATTGCTTCATGTCAAACAACAAAAACAAAACATCTAGAGACAACCAAATTTCAATCCAATATACTTTATTATTTTTTTTTTTTTTTTTGAGACAGGTTTCTCTGTGTAGCCCTGGCTGTCCTGGAACTCACTCTGTAGACCAGGCTGGCCTCGAACTCGGAAACCTACCTGTCTCTGCCTCCTGAGTGCTGGGATTAAAGGGGTGCGCCACCACTGCCCGGCTTTTCCCTTCATTTTCAATGATCAAGTATTCATGATGTTGTAAACTCAGGTTTATTAGTCCTTTGACAATCAATTTTATTAAACATAAAGAAATAAGTCATACGGCCCTTACATTGCCATAGCAAGTCTCCAAATAAATATGTGTTCTAAAGATCACAAAAATCAAACTCTACATTATAATTCAAAGCAGCACTTCATCACAAACATGCCTCTACAGAGAAGTACATAGACACACAGGTAAAAAGACACGGACGGACACACACACACACAAACACACACAAACACACACACACACACACACACACACACACACACACACACACACACACACTTCACAGATACCTTAGAACCAGTTTGACAGTTTGACATCTCCTTACACTACAAAGTTAAAGGCTGGCCTTGGGCTTCATGCTCCTAGATTAACATTTGGGTTTGGGGTAGAGGTATATATTTGAAGATAAATGCCCACTGTCAAATCTTACTCCTCAGTTTACTTTAATACATCCTTATCATTACTTTCCTTTTCAATAACATCAGCTTCTTCACTTTCGACATATAGAGTAGACTACCAGTCAGAGACAACAGCATCAAACCCAGTGCTAAAGAGAAGCTCGCAGGGCTTGAGACTTTCTGCAGAAGATGCAAGATTATCTAAATATGGGGGGGTTTTTTTGTTTGTTTTTTGTTTTGTTTTGTTTTGTTTTGTTTTCTTTGGTTTTTGTTTTGGTTTCTTGAGACAGGGTTTCTCTGTGTAGCCCTGGCTGGCCTCGAACTCAGAAATCTGCCTGTCTCTGCCTCCTAAGTGCTGGGTGTGCGCCACCACTGAAATCTCTCTGAAATTATTTTTAGCATCTCCTTATTTTTGCTAAACTACATATCAAAAGCACGGATGTCTTTGTAGAAAAGGATTCTCCTGTACACGTCTCAGTTTCGCAGTATGGAGTTCCTGGATTGTGTAAATGAGGTGGGGGAGGGGGTTGTTCTCTAGGGGAAAAGCCTAGGTTTCCAAACCCAGCGCACTGAAACACTGCCTCCAGAGAGGAACATGCAGCTACAAACGCTTTAGCCCCAAGGCATTTTCTATTTAATGTTGCCAAAGCCAACAGCACTAGGATGAGCTCCTGCTCATAGCTGACCCTTCTTAAGGCTCAGTACAAATGAACTGCTTAAAAATAACCCTCTTCGGACAAACACAAACCTGTTTGAAAGATGACAGGAAGTCTGGGGCAGACAACACCACCAGCGTCTTCTTTGCCTCTGATAGTACAGTAGGCCGTGGACTGCCAGTAAAGATGAGATGACAGAAGAGACAAATGATAAGGTACACCAGGCCACTAGCCTCACCTGCCAGCCTCTTCCTTCCTGACCATGGAAGAGTATTCACAAGTCCAGACTACAGAATTAGCGTGCCTCACTTCTAGACTATTCTGGGGCTTGCAGCATTCTGGTTTCTATCGTTACATAGTTACTCAGCATGTACCTATGCAGCAACAGTTACCTTCATGTTCTGTACTCTAAGACATACATACACACACACACACACACACAGAGAGAGAGAGAGAGAGACAGAGAGAGAGAGAGAGAGAGAGAGAGAGAGAGAGAGAGAGAGAGAGACCGTCACAAGGTATTATTGTCGAGCACCTTAAGCAAGTGCTTGCCTTGCTACAGGGCTCACGGGAGAGTTCCCACGGGGGCTTTGGGTCCCTCCACACTGTGGTGATGTTCCTTGATGCACACAGGGTTCTACAAAGCAGCCTCAAAAACAAAACAAACAAAGAAGACACTTTCTGGCTAGAAGCTCATCAAAGACTGTGAGCTAGAACTGTGGACCAAACAGAAATTTTGGGTGGTTGGTGGACCAGGATTCCTGAGAGCTTTGGGAGCCCCACTCTGTCAGCTCCTGCAGGTGCTGGCTTTCCTGAGTGCTAAGATGCAGGTTACCGTAACAGTCACTTGAGGTAACGTAACGGATGGGGTCTGTGGCTTGGAGTATATTTTCTGGGTTCTTTTTGAATCTTCACTAAGAATCTGAAAACCCAAGGCTGTCTACAGGTTAGCATAAATGTTATTCCACTGACAGCAAAGAAAAAAATTAAATAATATACCTGAAAACCCCAGAGCTCAAATACAACCAGTCAGATTAACCTTTTCTTCATCAACTTTCACTTTAGGAAATTCTGCTAAGGTCCCAATTAATACCCAAACTAGATGTGTTCTCAATGAAAGTCAACCTATAAATAAATACTTGAGGTAAATTATAATAAATGATGTTAATATTATACTTGGCTACATAAATAACACTTACTTTGAAAAAAATCTAGTTAAACATGAAGTGTGGCTGGCTCCCACGGGTACGTACTATGTCTCTATTCACACAAGAAAATGTCTCTAAAACCTCAAAAACAACAACATGTCAAAAAGTGATAGGTGCCAACCTAGTTCACAGTGGACACGCCACCCAATCCCTGCCGCTGCTGCTCTGAGCCACCCTAAAGAACTGGCTTTAACTTTCTGAGCCTAGGATTCAAATCTGTTTTTTAAACAAACAAACAAACAAGAATCCTCTGCAGAGAAGGCTGGGGTGCTGCTCAGGGGAGAGAGAGAATATGTGCCTAAGATGATGTGCAAGGTCCCGAGCTCAGTCCTGAACCACTGAAGGAAAACACGTTTTCATTCTCTTAAACTGGGAAATGTAGTGGGTATTGAATGTTGGGAAACCATTCTGCAGATAGTCACCACAACAAATGCTCTCTTTTCTCCCTATCCCCCATGGTGTTCCAAATGACGTTTGATTGTTTTCAACCAGTAACTACACCTCCACAACACCAGAACCTCATTCTAAGGAAGAAAATCAAAAAGATGGTTCTCCACCACCGTCCTCCCTCAGCCCTTGGGAGTTTCTAAGTCAATGAGCTGCATATTAAAGCCAAATAACACCAATTTACAGAGATGATACAAGAACAACTTGCCCTTTTGTCAAAACATATAATTCAAAGCCTATGCCCAGAAAGCAATTAAAGTTTCTGTTAAGAGCTGCTACTACAAGTAAAAGAACCAGTTTACTAGAAACAGAGGACCCCTTCTATATGTACACTTGAATGGAACTATTACGAAACAGACACTCTCCGGCAAGGCAATATTCAGATGATGCTACCAGAGCCCAAAACCTCTGGAGAGCAATCTTTTAATTGATATATAATGCAGAACTTCATTCCCTCAAGACTTTCAGGACGTAGGCTACAGTCACCACCAGTACATTAATGATACACCTGCTACTTAATATTAATATTTAATATTTGCATGCCGTAGTGCACATCCCAGGTCAATGTCTTTGAGTTCTGACCTCAGCATCCCAAAAGATTTCATGGAGCAGTGAATGGTATCAACACATAACCAGTGCCCAGTCAGCAACTGCTGGACTGAATTCAAAGTGGAGAAAAGAACTTGAACCTTCCCAGTCCGCCTTGGTGAGCCCATCAATCTTAGTTCCAAAACAGGACCAATTCCACCGGAAGTCTCTTAATTATCACAGAAAAAATTAAGAAAGCACCACCTCTCTACAGTCTATACAGCTTACCATCAACACCAAAGGACACTCACTATCCCTTCTAAAGGACAACAGTCACCCACAGAAGCCAACGAGTCCCAAGAGTACACTGTGGGCTAGTCTGCACTACTTTACGAAAACCTCTCATGTCTGTTACACTGGTCTAAATCTGACACACAGCATTCACAACCTATCACAGCTAAGCATGAGCCCTCCTCCGTGGCAGCCAAGCCCAGGAGTCAAAGCAAGGTTCTTTTCACCTAGGAACTAGCTCCATCTCTTACAGACATTACCCAGACTAAGGGTAAATGCCTCCTCCACAAACTACATGAACCCAGAAAAAAACACTTGACTCGTGGGCTTCCTACATGGACAGAAAAGCAATCCTATACCCAGGAACTATATTAAGAATACTCGCAATTCTACCCGTGTGGCTTGCCAAGAATGTAGGCCTCCGAATCATGGCCTGTCTGCCAGCCACCTCTCTTCTGGATGAGAAGTCATTTCCTGAGGCTACCTTAAATGACATGAGATTCTTGACAGAGGCCACAATTCTATGGTACATTGAACATCTTGGTCCACTGTAGCCAGATTCCACGAGTTACCAACTGTCAATGCACAAAGGCTTGCCAAGAGGCCCCTGTCTTAAGAACCAAACAGAAAGCATCCTGAGCAGCACTGAGGCCGAGACATAGTGCTGTCAATGGACCCAAGGTGCCTATAGGAAGGGAATTATCCTGTCTCAGAGCCGCTTAAGGAAGGATAGGAGAACACAGGTGCAAAGGGCACTGTGAAATGATGCTGGCTTCGAGGATGCAGGATTCAATATGGTAGACTAGCTTGCTTTACATTCCAATTTATTACTTAAAGTATGATCCTATTCCATGTTCAGCTGACCAATCTCCTGTCTACTGTGCAGTGATTTTTCATATCCCAGGTACAGCATTCTTGGCTGAATTATTCATTTTCTAATGTACCTGTGACCACTTTCTATACAGAAAAAAAAAAAAATCAGTAGAGATTTGCCAGCATGTTAAAGATATAGGTGAAATTCCCTAGTTGGGACACAATCTTACCTTGGGAATTTCTTTATCAACTACTTTGAATGTCAAAGTAGTAGTAACTCAGCTAGTTTTAGTGGGCCTTTGAGAGCTGAAAGAATTTCTCAGATGAGAAGGCCATCATTTCCTTCCTTATTATGCATCTCAAATTACAGTTTCTAGCCACACTGTTTAGCACACTAGTTTTAAAGCCCCTTATGAAAGAATACTGTAGTTTATATATTCAAGCTATCAGATGTATGATTCAGCAGCCTCTTGAGCTACCTTAAGATGGAGTAAACAGACTAAGAGAAAATATATCTTAAGAAATCCTTCCATCGCAGAATACAGTTCTTTGAAGCATTTGAAATTTTCTACCTGACTGATAAGTCTGTTATGGCTTAAATTGCAATTAACAGTGCTTTAGGGACCATTCAGCTTCCACTTATGAAAAAAGATATCTGCTTTACTCTCTGAAAGCCAAAGGGACGTGCCACACTTTTCTATTTCCAATCAAATTGCATAGTTGAGGCAAATTCAATTGTGCTTTGCTAGAGAACTCACAGTAGGTGCTCAAATCTAAAAACTCTGACTTGCAAATGCAAAGTCATGGTCAAGCTCACCTTTATCTGGAGTGTATGCTAATGATATGTGTGGTCATAGCCTTTCCCATGGCAAACCATGGACCTCAGGCTTCTACCAAACGGGAGCGTGAACATTAAGTGAGCCTAGCAGACATGATGACAGAGCTAGCTAAGCTCCTCCCTGGAGAAAGAGGGGAAAGGCTGCCAGTCTTGTTGAGGTATCCAGCCCTCATCAACAGTGGCTGTGTATACTGAGTTTTGTTGGTTTGAGAATGGTGTTTGTGGAGGTTTAAAAAAAGAAAGAAGGCACAGGTGTTTCTCAACTTGCCGTATTCAACTCAACCAACAAAATACTTCTTCGTCCTCCAGGCTTCAGCAGGGACTACAGAGCAGCATCGTGGCTCTCATGCAGCCCAGGGTCTGCAGAGGAACTTATTGCTTCTGAGAAAGGTCCGGGATATGTCTGTGTGGTGTTTTGCAGAGCACTTTCTTCATGGAATTCCCCCTGGGTGCTGAAGGTTGGGCAGGATGTAGTCCGGGAGTACTGCTCAGCTTTGCTGGGCCGGCCCACTTGCTCGCTCACAGTGCTCAGTGGGAATTCTCTGCACCTCCGCCTCTGCAGTCCATCCTCTTTGTACTTGATAGAGTACCAGGCCAGGAAAATAAAAATAAAGCCGACGAACTTGAGGCCAGCCGCCAAGCCAAAGTAGACAAAACGAAATGACGTCACGTTGTACTCCCAGCAAGATCCCTGCACTCCGCATTCCTGCTGCCAGAGCATACAGGTGGTGTCAATCACAGCTCCAAAGTAAATCGGAGTAGGAATGTATGCTGCAGTCATGGGGAGAAAGAGAGACACAAAGATATGGCACATCCCGTGAGAGAAGACCCACTTGTAATGAGCAAGCTGCTTGTGTGTCAATGCCAAGAAAATGATTTTTGTTTAATTGGATTTTCTTAAAGACATTTCCATCTAATTGCAACTTACTTGTAAAAATAAACAGCAAAGACATAGCCTCTTTCCCTTTACAACTCAGAATGACTTAGTGCTTTTAGGTTGACAAACATAGCTACTGCTTTCTCTAGGTACCAGGTCCTTACACTGGACACTTGATGACATTTTCACAATGAGACTTGAGTGGAGTTGAAAGAACTGCCTATTGCCCCAAATGTCAACACAGAATCCTTTCCAACTAAGTTTGGATCTTGACACCCTTACGTCATATTGGAGCTGGATAGAAAGACAAGAAATGAACCAGGGAACAGAAAGAGTCTAGTCTAAGTCTCTTGAAGCTGAAAGTCAAAATTTGTACAGCAAATGGCTGCGGAGGTGGCCTGGTGGGTAAAGTGCTTGCTCTGTGTGCATGAGGATCAGAATGCAGATTCTAGAACATATGGAAAAAGCTGGTCATGGCAGCATGTGTCCGTAACTCCAGAGCAGCCCAAGGGCTCCCTGGCCAGCCAACCTAGCCAAAATATTCAGACCAGGTCAGGAAGACCTTGTGTCAAAAACTAAGGCAGAACCAGGGGTGGAGAATCCGCATGTTTAATCAGAGGATTCCGAAGGGAGAGGCAAGAGCTCCATGAGCTGGAAGCCAGCCTGGTCTACATAGTGAGTTTCAGGCCAGTCGGAAGCATGTAGTGAGATCCAGTAACAGTAAATATATAAATAAATAATGAAGTAGAGAAACAATTGAAGAAGATGACCAGATGTAAACCTCTGGCCTCAACAAAAGTCCCATACCACGAACAGCTTCTCTCTCTCTCTCTCTCTCTCTCTCTCTCTCTCTCTCTCTCTCTCTCTCTCTCTTTCTCTCTCTCTCTCTCTCTCACACACACACACACACACAAGAATCGCAATATAGTTAACAAAATTCACTATAATGACTGCTTACATAAAGACAGTATTCCTTCTTAAAGAGGTGTTTCAACAAAGAATGTGATAACAGCAGAAGCAAAGCATGCCTACATGTAAAGGGCTCTCCTCCTTTCTCAGCTGTACACCTGTTACTGTTTGTTATTGAGAATATCATAGACAAGATCATGACCTTGTTTATGATCAAAACACATTTTTACTCCATGGTGATCTGGTCTAGTGAGGTTTTTTTTCAACACTGGGATCTATAGTTTTTATTATCAGTCTATAATCCCATCCAATGAACTTCAAAACCACCATCTGATCTCATTTACTGAAGAAAAAAAGTTAATGTTTATTAGAAGCCCTTTAAACAAAGTTCAGAGGGCACTAAAATTGAATATCTGGCTACTATAAGATGCTCCATTGCAATCTCTCCTGAGAAAGCCAGGACCACACATCGATGTGGACTGTCATTGTCCTAAGGGTCTCCCGAAAGCATGGCCATGCTCAAGTCTAGTCAAGTGTCTCCTTAATAAACTCCTCTGAACTTCTTACTGACCCATGCTGAGAGTCCTTCCTGTCACTCCAGGAAGACCTCAGCTCTCCCAAGCAGAGCTCCCTGAAGGAGGCCGGCAGGCCACTAAAGGATGCCTCTGAGGGCTGTGCCTTCCACTCTGACCCCACTGCAGCTAATGAGACACACTTCAGATTTAACTTCACAAAGGTACTTGGTGTGTGGGGATAATCCGGGCCTACAACTCATCTTTAAAGCTTCTGAAAAACCTAGGAGAAGTGGAAGGTCTCTTGTCTGGACTGTGTGTAACAGACATCTCTTCCAATTCCACAGGAAAGCAAGTTTACTACGTAATTTTCCATCACACACTCCTTTGCAAAAAATGTGCCCCACCTCTAATTCATTCTCTTGTCTAAGTTATTCCTTTCAATCTCTTGGACAACACTCTCTTGGACACCACTCTGCTGCCATTTGAGTCTTGCATGTATCTCTACTTTACTACTACCAAAGAGCACTTAAAGCCTTGGCTATTTGTTACCTCATGAACTCCTTGATACAGAACTTTTACAACAGTCCATGAATGCTCCGTGCACAGAAGTAAGAGGTAAGCACATAAGGTGCTTCCATGGCTATGTTAAGCAACACGGAAGGAGGGAAGAAAAATGAGGGATGACATGAAACAGGACATCTAACAGCTCATGAATAGGCCTGTGAACTGTACTTTCTAAGTAATTTGTTGAAAATAAGGTCTAGGGGCTGAAGAGATTGCTCAGTGGCTGAGCAAGTTGGCTGATTTTCCCAGGATATGAGTTAGGGTCCCAGTACCCACATAGGCAGCTCACAGCCATCCTCACTCCAGGGATCCAATGCCCAGGGCTTCCTGAGGCACCTCTACACCCATGCATACATATGCACAAAGACACACATACATACTCATAGTTAAAAATAATAAAAGTAGAGCTGGAGAGATGGTTCAGCGGGTAAGAGCACTGACTGCTCTTCTGAAGGTCCTGAGTTCAGTTCCCAGCAACCACATGGTGGCTCATAACCACCTGTAAGGAGATCTGACGCCCTCTTCTGGTGTGTCTGAAGACAGCTACAGTGTACTTATTTATAATAAATAAATAATTTTTTAAAAAAATAATGAAAGTAAATCTTTGAAATGAAGCCTAGCAGTAAGATTAAATGGTGACTTTCATAAGAAGCTAAGGAGACTCTTTTCTTTTCAGTTTGGTAAAAATCAAATTTGGATGGTTAGCTGACTATACTTCTGCACACAGAATAGACATGACAAAATTGAGCTGAGTAACATTCACCAGGTGGTGTTCTCTCCTGACTTATTGGTGATTTGACAGGTGGCTCATCTTTACCCCGAATTCATAGCAAATAACCCAACGCCCTTAAGAGAATAGAGCCAAAATAAGTGTCCTTTTCTTATGTTATTCATCTCAAGTATCACTTTGACAAATTTCTGTATTTGAAAATATCTTTTTAGCCAGTCAATATGGTATAGACCTGTAATCTCAACATTGAGGAGGAAGCAGGGTATCCCTGGAAAATGTACTTAAATTCCCTAATCTTAACCCTAACCCTAACCAACCCGAATCCTAATCAGCAAGGACCATTGCAAGACCCAGTCAAATATAAATAAACACAAAGCGCCTAAACAACAACAAAAGTAGCACCTTTCAGTTTATGGCAAAAAGCACAAAGCATAATTCTTAACTGTGAGCAATTTTATCTGAAATCCTCTTTAACCAGCATACTTTTAACAAAAGAATTTTCAAAAACCTTCCAAGTCTTATTGACACCAAACAAGCCGCCCCAGGGCTTTTTGTTTGTTTGTTTTTCCTGCAGGAGGTTATTGAAGGTAGTCAGCTTTAACCTGTGCAGCATCAACAGAATTCCATGGAGTGGGAATGCTTCAGAAAAGAGGCCTAAATGGCCTTTCAAAACTAAACTGTGAATGAAGAACAAACCAGTTTCCCCCTTGTTCTGTGGACAATGGTTTTTATTAGTCAAGGGAAGCAGCAGTTGAGGAAATGAGAGACTGCCACTTAAGAGAAAATGAGCTCGAGGAAGACAACTGCTGGGTATCAAAATAGATCAGGCAGTGAGGGGCAGGGTGGGGCGGGGCGGGGCGGGGCGAGCAAGCGGGCTGGCGCATCTTACTAGGTCCCAAAGCTTGAAGGAGTGATGAGTTTCCTAAGGGTTACCCTCTGCTGTGTTTACACTAACACACAGAACTTTCCTTGTTGGTGTGCAAAGCTTCTGTGAACTTTTGTGACATCCCTTTTTTTGCTTTTTAAGATCTTTGCCTCAGAAAACTCTTACAAGTGTACACTTCAATCAATCCAATAAAATTACCCTAAAACAGTAAGAACCTGAAAGTACTCCAAGTAAAATGCACCCGGTTTCTCTCACATTTCTGTCAAGAGGCATCAAGAGACCTAAAAGTCAAGATAACAAACTCATTACAAAGCTCTTGATTTCGATTTCTTACGATTTAAAACCTGGGAGAATTTTGTCCACCTTTGTACTCAGAGTCAAAAAAGGAAACTAACCATCTTTTGTTTCATCCAAGGAACTTGTCAGCTTTTAGTTGAAGTTAATGAGAGAGAGACAGAGAGAGAGAGAGAGATCCTGATCTTGTCAGGACAACCATTACCAAGTGACTCAACTTCTGTTTTTAAAGGACCATAGCATTTGCCTGCTGTAAAGAGGAATTAAGGGCACACTTGGAAATTCAGGGACATACCAAGTGTTCGCAACAAAACAAACTGCATTCCCAAGGCGAAGGGCCTTTCCTCATCTTCCACAGACCTACAGGGAAGAGAGAGAAGATGGTTTAGAACAATGGTTCCAAGAAAACGCTTGTCGCCGGGCTGTGGTGGCACATGCCTTTAATCCCAGCACTTGGGAGGCAGAGGCAGGCGGATTTCTGAGTTCCAGGCCAGCCTGATCTACAGAGTGAGTTCCAGGACAGCCAGCCAGGGCTACACAGAGAAACCCTGTCTCAAAAAAAAAAAAAAAAAGAAAAGAAAAGAAAAGAAAAGAAAAGAAAAGAAAAGAAAAGAAAATGCCTGTCAAACCAAGCCTACCCTAGGCAGACGTAAGCTAAGCAGGTACCTTCCCAGAACTGTCACCAACCAAGATTCCCTTAGTAAATCACAGGCTGGAAATGTTTCCATCAGAGACTGGTTAACTACCTCTGTGTGAATAATGGGGGAGGGGGTAAGGCTCTTGGCTGAAGGTGGGAGCTCCTCTAAATGAGCCCCCAAATCCTTTCTACTAAGAAAAAAATGTAAAACTGTATTCAAACAATTGCAGTCTTTTTTTCTCTTTCAGAATGTTCCAAATTTGAAGGTGTATCCTATAAAAACCACCCTCACAATTCCCCTAAGATTGGGGAAAAGTATCTGCCTGCCTGCGGGCTAGAAATACCTGAAAGGAGGGAATCTCAATAAGAAAACCGCTTTCTTAAGATTTGCTCTAGAGTGTTTTCTTAGCTGGTGATTGATGGGGAAGGGTTGATGCCTTGGCTGGTGCTCCTGGGTTCTATAAGAAAGCAAGCTGAGCAAGCCATCCAAAGCAAGGCAGTAAGCACCGCCCCCCCCCCCCCCCCCCCCCCCCAGCTCTCTGCTTCAGCTCCTTCCGCTTCTAGGTTTCTACCCTGTTTGGGTTCTTGTCCTGACTTCCTATGATGGTGGACTATAAAGGAGAAGTGTAAGCCAAGTAAACCCTTTCCTCTGCAACTCGTTTTTGGTCACGGTGTTTCATCACAATACAAATTCTAATTAAGTCAAAGCAAAAGCAGAAATTACAGACATGCACATATGCACATGCACACATACGTACATGAAAAGCCGAAGAAAGAGTAAGCTTTACCAAGCCACATTCTCCTCCAAAAATGAATGTTTTAAGTAGCGCCCATGTGGTAGAAAGATTGGGACCTATTGATTTTGCAATTAGCAGAGATTCAACAACTCCTCTTTAGAGATTTGGTGTTAGAAGCCAACTCATAAATTGCCATGCCTGAACACTTCTGAAATCTGTACAGTGAGGTGGCCTTTATAGAGTGTAATTTACACTTCTCACAGAGGTAGGAGAAGAATGGGAGGTTTCGGATAAGTAAATTTACTAATGGGGCACATAACGTTTACATGATGAAGTACTTTATGCTTTCTCATGCACACAAGATCTAGACATGGAATAGAAAATTTTTCTGACCCTGGTGTCCATACTGCCGTCCTCATATTATCCGTGTCTCCTAGCAATCTGACAGTTCTGCCTACATGGCTACTCCGTCATGATCTGCTGACAGTCGAGCTGGCGAGATGGCTCAGTGGGTAAGAGCACTGACTGCTCTTCTGAAGGTCCTGAGTTCAAATCCCAGCAACCACATGATAGCTCACAACCACCCGAAATGAGATCTGACGCCCTCTTCTGGTGCTGTCTGAAGACAGCTACGGTGAATTACACCAGAGCGAGCTGGGCCGGGGCAAGTGGAGCGAGTGGGCCGGCAGAGGTCCTGAGTTCACTTCCCAGCAGCCGTACACATGATGGCTCACGGCCATCTGTACAGCTACAGTGTATTCATACACATAAAATAAATAAATAAAATAAATCTTAAAAAGAAAAAAAAAAAAGACTGCTGACAACGAGTAACCCAGGGAGCCTTGCATGCCCTGCGTTCCTCTGCTTTCTCCCCTGTTTTCAGGAGCTATCTATCTCAGTGTACAATGAGGAAGAAGCCAGCCTGTGTGACATAGGCTGACACTCTCAGCAAGCATGATGTTTCCGGGCCTGTGGCCCAGCATTGTGGGGTTGGAAGAACTGGGAAAAAGGGCGCAAGGGTGATGGACTCCCTTCCTCAGGCTCTCTGTACCCCACCTCTGCTCCTTCCAACCCACAGGGTGTTGTTCTTCAGGCTTCCCAACCGTATCCTTTCCTAACCTGGCCATGTATGCACAGCCTTTAATGCAAGCAATTACAAATGGATCCGAATGGAACAGAACAAAAGTAGCTTCCAAGTTCTCTTCTAGGAAAACAAAACAAAACAAAACCAAAACCAAAACCAAAACCAAAACCCAACCAGGATGTGCAATACAGCAATGAAAGCACAACGTGACCAACTGAAAGCTTAGATTTCCAAGTCTATCCTGCCCTTGATTCAGCTCCAGGACTGTATACTATAGTAAAATTAATGAACTCAGCGTTTTGAAATGCAAGCCCAGCATAATTCCTCACTGATCCCAAAGGTGCAATATTAACTATCCATGAGGCCAGAGATAATATACCCTTTGCAATATTCATAATCTAGTCACTTTGCCCGAGTATTCCTGCCCTGCTTGTGCGTCTGGCTTCTTGATGCTAACATAAAGATGGCTTCCTTCCTTCCTTCCTTCCTTCCTTCCTTCCTTCCTTCCTTCCTTCCTTCCTTC
>JADRCD010183948.1:33659-43690 GCA_019843815.1 Montemys delectorum
CCACATCACAGGCGCCTACTCTACCTTCATATGGAGCAGCCCCACATTACAGGTGCCTGCTGCCTTCATATGGAGCAGCCCCACATCACAGGTGCCTGCCACTTAAGAGATGGTGCACTCAAGAGACACAATCTAAATCTAACATCAAGGTATGCTGTAATCACAAAGACAAGAGTGTTCCTCTCAGGGCTGTCTTGTTGTTCTCTATTTCAGGGAAATATTACAATAGTAAAAACTCCATGAAAAGTGAGTTAGGGGCCTGGACAGGTGGCTCGAAAGTTAAGTGGACTTGTTGCTCTTTCAGAGGACCCAAGCTTAGTTTTCAGCACCCATATTAGGCAGCTAGCAACTGCCTCTAATTCCTACCAAAGTAGAAGATGTCTACTGTTCTCTGCAGGAACCCCAACCATTGGACATGTACACACAAACACACACACACACACACACACACACACACACACACGTGAAAATAAATATTTTAAATTCTAGCACTCAGAAGACATGGGTGGTAAGTTCAAGGCAAACCTGGTCTACATAATAATTTCTAGGACTTCCAGGCCTACACACTGAAATTCTTTCTCAAATAACCATAATATTATTGCAGCAATGCTTTTAAGAAGGAAAAAGTGATTAAATGAAGACAATAAGTAGAATTATCAGGAAAGGAGGTAGATATTCATGAAAAGGTCATTAAGAGGAAAACTTGCCATGGGATGAAATAGAATGCACTCATCATGGCTCACTTCTGCAATGAGATGATTTGCAAAGAATCTTTTTTTTTCCTTACTGAAAATACCTGTATCTCATGTAGTCCTTGCCTTGAACGCAATATGGAGTTGAAGATGACACCCTGACCTTCTTTCTTCACTTCCCAAGCACTGGGAGGGCAGGCACACTGTCTCTGTGCCCAGTGGGTCAATGGGACTTCATTTCAAGTGATACTCAGTAACTTAATATCAAATATTTTACAACTGATGCTTCAAATTGCTAGCATGAGCTAGAAAAATAGAGAGGTCTCTGAGATTATCTAACAATGTTGCTAAATGTAAAGACTAAGAAATTGTGTGAGATACAATGATCTGCCCAGCACCACCCTGACTGTCTTTAGGAAACCCAGCCCTAAAGAGTTAATAACAAAATA
Organism: Montemys delectorum; assembly: GCA_019843815.1. Classification (NCBI taxonomy): domain Eukaryota; kingdom Metazoa; phylum Chordata; class Mammalia; order Rodentia; family Muridae; genus Montemys; species Montemys delectorum. The sequence goes on from JADRCD010183948.1 coordinate 34,801, forward strand.
AATATGAATATAATTGTAAATATAAATAGTAGCACTGGCCAGGCAGTGGTGGCACACACCTTTAATCCCAGCACTTGGGAGGAGGCAAGGCGGATTTCTGAGTTTGAGGCCAGGCTGGTCTACAGAGTGAGTTCTAGGACAGCTAGGGCTACACAGAGAAACTCTGTCTCAAAAAACCAAAAAGAGAGAGAGAGAGAGAGAGAGAGAGAGAGAGAGAGAGAGAGAGAAAGAGAAAACCAGCACTGGCTAATCTTTATCAATCAACACCTAAGGAATAGTGTTTATTTAAAGTGATACACAACAACAACTCCTGTCAATGTATACTATGAGTTGAAAACAAAGCTCTGCCACCGCTGGGTGTGTAGGAAGGCAGTGAGACTCGACACATCACACTCACATGGGCACTTAGACCCAACACATCACACTCACATGGGCACTTAGACCCGACACATTACACGCACATGGGCACTTGCACCATAGCAGGCTACCTTAAGCTCTGAAGACCACTGGGCCTTCCAATTGTCACTGTCAGAAACAGAAACTTGTCCTTTCTCAGACATTCTGTAGCTCAAGAAGTCACCTCTGGAAACAGTTTCTTCCAGACACTGAAGTCACAAGAAGATAGCACACTAGATTCAACTACAAGCACAAAGAGATGACATCTCATTGATGAGAGAGTTACTATCTTTCATGCTAGAGCATTCAAATGATATGTCAAGAGACAACATTGGTTGGGCGTGCAGTTGGCAATTATATTTAAATCAACTTTTAGAAGTATTTGAAGGTAGAGGGAGCAGGGAGGTGATTGGTCTCATTATGCAACCTGTTTACTTAAAGTCTTACTTAAGCCATGACTCTCATAATAAATGCCAACTTGACTATAAGATGGTTAAGAAGATACACCTGTGCTGAGTAGAAGTTCCTAGCCACAGAGGGGGGTCCAGACACACTAATTAATTAAACTCTATAGGAAATTCAGGTGTCAGAGATGGAATTGCTTGAAGTAGAAATGGATCAAGCTTTCAACTATAGTTCCTGGAATCTTCATGAATCGGACTTCTCAAATCTGAAGTTTCCTTTATTTTACTTTTACTTTATGATGGTTGGAATGCTTTAACAAGTCTAACTGTCAAACCTGAGGGATGCTGGTTATTGGACATATGATATGTATGCCACTGGGCTATACCCTCAGCAGAGCATGGAAAATGTTAAGCTCCTCTCCCTCATTTATCTCTTTACTGACTTTATATGATAAAACATTACAATGTGGGCTGGTCCTACCCCTTTAAACCTAGCACTGGGTAGTCAGAGGAGAGCAGATCTCTGTGAGTTCATGGTCAGCCTGGTCTACAGAGTAAGTTCCAGACCAGTTAGGGCTACACAGAGAAACCCTGTCTTTGAAAAAGGAAGAAGTATAAGTTAATGACAGGTAGAAAACCAAAGTTACTAAAGTAGACAGCCACATGCCGTTGAGCAGCTATTCACTGAGGGAGAACCCAGCCAAGGCAATAAAGATCTCACTTTACCTACACTCTGAAAGTGGCATGCCAAGAGGCCCTGCCATTCAAAACTGCCCATTCTATTCCATTCTTGGAGTATCTTCCTAGAAACAGGTGTAAAGCCAGAGAAGTTATCCATGAAAACTGATGATTTCTTTTGCTAATCCACAAATGTCACTAAAATCAGTTTGCAAAGTACCAGGACACCTGGGTCCCTGCTGCAGTACCCAGCACTCCGAGATAGAATGACCCTTCTCAAGTGATCACAGTCAGATGAGGTGCCTAAGAGGCATTTTTGTTTGGTTGGGTTTTGGCTTTTGGCTTTTCAAGACAAGGTTTCTCTGTATAGCTCTGCTTATTCTAGAACTCACTTTGTAGACCAGACTGACCTTGAACTCAGAGATCCTCTGCCTTCTGAGTGCAAGGATTTAAGGTGTGTGCCACCACCACTCAGTTTTAAGATGCATATTTACATGGAGACCTAATGAGGTTCAGCAATATTGAGTAACATTCCTGTGCAAAGGCAGAGGCCTGGCATCTGCTTGCATTCTAGAATGAATGGAGTTGCTCAGCATGATCTCAAGGAAAGAGAACAGGGACAAGAAAAAAATGCACACTAAGCTCAACTCCATGAAAGGAAATGTGACTCTTAACTAATCTTCATAATAAAGACAATTAGCATTTGTTTAACAACGGCCAGATGCTCTAAGATGGAGGCGTCCTATGGAGAAGGTGGCATCTCAATTCCTCCCTCTGTGTCATTTTAACTTCTCAGCATGTTGAGATTGACATTTTTATCAGTTGTACACAGAAGATAGCCAAGACACAACAATAGCAGATTGTTAGTGTGCCTGGTATGTGGTGGGAGGGTCACACAACTAGAAAGCAATAAAATTAACACTTTCCTTTGAGAATAATACTGTTTTAGACAAGATGGCTTGGGTGGAAAGCAGGGTAGAAACCTCACTTTCTCACTAACATGGAGCTGGTTGCCCACTAAGAAAAGCAAAACTATGGTAAGATTTAAAAGACATGAGGAAACGGATTACAAAGCAAAAAAAAAAAAAAAAGGAACCATCATTATAAGTTTGAGGAAGAGAGCTGACCATGGCTAAGAAAATGGATTGTTCAGCGAAGATGAGGGCCTGCTAAGGTTGAAACTCATAAATTTGTTATGCAGTCAATCAGCACAATTATATAATTTCCCCTGACAATGCTAGGGGACTAAGAAGCAATTGATTTGGGGTTGGCAGGACACAGTGGTATCAAGCAAGGGTTCTAGAAGACTTAAGGGGACCTGTAATTCCAAAGCAGGTAAGATACAGAGTCTGGCTTCCAGATCTTCTAAAAATACATTTGAAATAATTATGGGCTAGAGGTAAAAGGAACAAAATCATGTACTATTGAAGAAATAGAAAAACTAGCAGCAAGCTTCATGACAGTTGCAAGCAGACAGCCATGAGCTGGTTGTCAAAGATTGTCATCAGAAGTGCCGGGCAAAATGATCTGTGGAGAACACAATGGACCCCACTGAGGGAGATAAGCCATGAGTGGTCCCTTCAGCTCATCTTTTTTCTTACCACCAGCTCCAATTCAGAGCCAGCAAAATCATCAGAAAGCTGTGAGGAAAACTGTAAGAAACGTAAGAACTAAACTTCTCCTCTAGATGTTGACCACTGAGACTAACCCTTTCATTCTTGTATTGAGGTTGGCATAGAAAACAGGCATACCCTGAGAGATGCTAGCCTGAGTGCTATCAGTCTGGAAAGATTATTGTCAGTAAATAGGAAAAACAAACAAACAAAATAACAACAACAATAGCAAAAAAAACCCTTTAAATCCAAGTGGTAAGATGTAAGGTAAAGAAGTAGAGAAAAGAGTCCTAGTTGTAAGAGATCTAAGGAGACTTTACACTCTAAAATACCAGGATCCCATAAAGGGGGAGCAATCAAAAGTCGAAAAGAAAAAATAATCCTCAAAGTTTTAAAAATTATATGACGAGTTTAAAACAAGTCTTTTGAAAAACTGTTCTAAGAGCAAAATGTACAAAATTATGAGATATAGCAGAATAAGTTAACACAGAGAAACCCATTCCCTAAGTTCTAACAGAAGAATAAAACAGAATAACAGAATAAAAACTATCTTGGAAATCACAGGAAAAATGGGGAGGCTGTGGAGGTTTGAATAAGAATAGTCATCATAGCCTCATTTATTTGAATGCATAGTTACGAGAAAGAGATACTATTTGAAAGGATTAGAAGGATTAAGAGGTGAGGCCTTGTTAGAGGAAGTGTGTCACTTGGGGAGGGCTTTGAGGCTTCATCCCTATGCCAAGAGCAGAGTCTCTCTTTACCTACTTATGAATCAAGATGGAGTTCTCAGCTACTGCTCCAGTGTCTGCCTGCATGCCACCACCATGATGATAATAAGCTAAAACTTTGAAACTATAAGCAATCCCCCAGTTAAGTGCTTTCTCTTATTTATTCTCAAGTGCTTATTGGTAATAGTGTCTCCTCACAGCAATAGAACAGTAACTAAGAGAAGTTGGTACCATGGAGTATTGCTGTGGCTTGCTTTACCGTATTTGTTGTAGGAATATGGAAGCTTTATGAGTTTGGACCCAAAAAAAGTGGTTTAACACTTTAAGCAGGATTTCCAAGGCCATCCTAGTAGGATCCTGAAAGACAGTGGTCCTGAAAACAATGTAGATTATAAAGGCCCAGCTCAATAGGGGATGAAAATTAGTGGGTGGCCTGTAGAATTACATAATTAATAAATCTCAGCAATGGATTCGCCTACCTACCTCAGTGCTCTAGGTTCCTGAATGAAAGACACATGCATAGCCTTTACATTTTAATATGCCTTAAACAACAAAATAGCTGGGCTGCTGCCCAGCCTCCATGCAGTTAATCCTGAGTTACTATTTACTAATTCTATGTTCTATCTTTGCTTCACTGGACCCAGTCTGGCAGCCTTCTGGGCCATGCTTTCCTGGCTCCTTCCCATGGCAGCCATGCCTCTCTGTCCTGCCCTATTCTCAGGCATGGCACCTCTCCTCTCCTCCACACTTTCCTGGAATGGTAGATCTCCTCTTTCTTTTTCCTCCCTGTCTCAAGCCTGGGAAATCCTAAAATACCACCTCTGTCTGTCCTCCTAGTTACTGGCTGTTGGCATCTTTATTTACCAATCAGAACCAACAAGGGTCAGGTTCCCAGAAACAATCTGCAGACATGCTCATGTAAGCAGTTTTTTTGGGGAACATAATACAAGTAGCTACAATGGCCTCTGACCATTCTTGTGATATTTTAGAGAAATCGTGGCTGCTTTTTGCCTTTTTACCCCCCACCCTGACCTCCCCAAATAAGAAATCTGTCTGAGGCTAAATTCAAGAGTTTTGCATTAATGACATTGGCAGAGATTTCAGGACAGCCTAATATTGATTCTGTCCTGTGGTCATTAGTGGTCACTCTTATGCAGATCCATAATGAAAAGGAACAAGCTGAGCAAGGAAAAATGCAAAATGTACAGTTTGAGGAGAAAAAAGAACATCAGGAAATGTAGTGTGTAAGACAAAAGTTCCAGGGCTCAAGAAGATAAAAAGTTTAAAGAAAAGCTTGATGCTAAATGGACTAAAAGGATGGTGACCTTAGAGCAAGACCCCACCCAGCCATGCTTCCAGCTTGTGAAAAGAAATTAAAATTTGAATGGTGAAGAAAACCATCAATAATAGAAAACTGATACAAATGTAATTGAACAAAGATGCCAAATTCCAGTCCCAGAAAGCAGTAGAAGAGTATGGTTCTGGCTTTAGAGTCAAGGATATAAGAAAGGGGTTGGAGAATCTCCCTCCATGGCTAAGAAAAGCTGCTGAGGCCAGGCATGTGTTAGGGGGGTCTCTGCATGGAGGCCCAGGGACGCCATTCCATGAAGCCATGAAGGTGAAGCCTGGATTGTACTGGAGATCCCAAGATGTTGGAAATGCCGGAGTTGTGTGATGCTTGCCAAGGAAAGCAGCAGACTGGATGCGGAAGACACCCAAGAGAGAGATGTATGGTACAGGCAACAAAGTTGAAAGACTTGGATATCTGAAGAACTATTTGGCATCAGTCATGGAGATGTAGAATTTGCAATTTGTCCTGCTGGCTTTCAATCTTGTTTTGGTCCAGTATTTTCTCACTATGCTTCTTGCTTTTCCTTCCTTTAAAAGGTTAATATATATCCTAGGCCACTGAATGTTGGAAGTATGTGTCTGCTTTTTTTTTTTTTATTTTACAGGGGATTACAGTTAAGAGATTGCCATGAGTCACAGAAGAGACTCTAAACTTTGGAATTTTAAACAGTGTCAATACTACAATAGACTACTATGGGGACCTTTGCTGTTACACTGAATGCTTTTTTTCATTATGATATTGCTATAAGCCTATGGGACAATGGAATGTGCAGGTTTGAATAAGAATGGAACCCCCAAGCTTATATATGTAAATATTTAGTCACTAGGAAGTGGAATGATTTGAAAAGATTAGAAGGATTAAAAGGTGTGGTCTTGTTGGAGGAAGTGTAACTAAGGGTGGACTTTGAGGTTTCAAAAGCCCATGCCAAGCCCAGAGTCTGTCTCTGCTTATCCATCAGGATGTAGTTCTCAGCTCCTGCCTGGCTGAATATAGTCATCGTCCCTGCCACAATGATAATGGACTAAATATCTGAAGCTGTAAGTAAGACCTGTTTAAATGCTTTCTCTTATAATAGTTGCTTGGTCATGTTATCTCTTTACAGCAACAGAGCAGTGACTAAGACAGAGGCAAAAAAATACAGGTATAGTAGGAGAAATATTTCTTAAGTTAATGTGGGAAAAGATGTACTTAATTAAAAGGGTTCATTAAGTGGGCAGCATAACAAATGAACAAAAACCTTGGGAACTATCTAACTCTTCTCCCTTACCATCCAACCTCCCAGCTATCCATCCAACCACTCAACCATCCACCCATCCATCCATCCATGCGACAAATCTTCGTGCATTGTTTTAGATATGAGAGACACAGCTATTGTGCAGACAACAAAAGAGCTCATCTTGAAGACCTAGGGAAAGAAGGCAATCAAAAAGGAATTAAACAATAGTTCCAGATGTGTTTAATGTTATGGAGAAATGAGAAGGAGCAATGTACCCAAAGTGAAGAGGAGAAGTCTTGGTGAGAAAGTGACATGGCTAAAACTGTGCAAATGATCAGTCACCTATAAATTCAGGATAATAGTATTTATTTAACAATAGTGTGGGTTCTCACAAGTTAGTAATATATGTAAGCCACATAGAAGAATGTTTGGCATGTTCTGGGTTGAGAGCTGGCTATGTTTCATATTTTTACTAATGGTATAGGAATATCCAAACATATTGGTACATAATAACACAGCTCAGAAATGCAATTGTCAAATGCTATCATTTAAGTATAACACAATTAAAAAATCAAAACAGATATTCTTAGTGTTATATATAAAGAAATTTTGGAAAGATACACAAAACTAAACTAGCCAGGTATGATTACACACACCTATAATCTAACAATTGGGAGGCAGATGTAAAGAGATGAAACTCTTCGTGAGTTTCAGGCCACTCTCATTTACAAATGAGTTACGGGCCAAGCAGTGCTATGTAGTGAGACCTTGTCTCAAAAAGAAGCATGAGAGGGAAGGAGAAAAGAAGAAGGAAAGAAAGGGAGGGAGGGAGGGAGGGAAGGAGGGAGGGAGGGAGGGAGGGAGGGAGGGAGGGAGGGAGGAGAAAAGAATATAGATTACTAAAAGATAAGGAAGAACCTAAACTAGAAGGACTAAATAATGAAGGCATTGGAGGACAAGTTAAAGAGGAAATACGAGGAATATGGAGGAGGGCAATTAACACTAAAGGTCTTTTGAAAGAAACACCAGAAGCCGACTACTGTAGATGCTCCCTAAAATCTGTACTTAAATGTAAGAATTTAAATGAAATCTCCATATAAAGAAGTACACAATGCCCCAACTAAACACCTATAGCACAGCACACAGTAAAATCTCCAGTTACGCAGTTACATCTGTTGAGTTGTTCCTTCCTCACACGTCACAGGCTATTGTCAAGGCTATTGGTCTCCACGGCCTGACAGGCCTAGTGCTGTAGACAGCACTTACTTAGAGATGGAGTGTGGGGAGACCTAGCTGGTGCCCACCTACAGGCCTCACTCCTGCGGACTGCTGTTCATGATGCTGGAGGGTATTCTGCATGGTGCCAGAGGAGAAAAGGAATCATTAATAAACCCTACGATCTAAACCACCAATCTGCCTGCAACATCCTCTGGTGCAAGAGTGGCACAGATGTTATGAGGGTAACCAACTACTTTCAAAATTAGATTTGAGGCTGGAGAGATGGCTCAGTGGCTAAGAGCACTGGCTGTTCTTCTAGAGGCCCTGAGTTCAATCCCCAGCAAGCTCTTCACTTTGGTTATGTGTTAATGAGATCTGATGGCCTCTTCAGGTGTACAGGCAGGCATACATGCAGACAGAGCTCTCATACAAAAACAAAAATAAATTTTCAAAAATTTAAAATAAGTAAAATAAAATTGGATTTTAAGACCCACTCCATGAAATGGAATCCATTCCTGATACTGCTAAACTGCCCCGGAACCTGACACTAGATAGATTATACGCAGAAGGGAGAACTTACTGCTACTACTCTGCTAAAGGAAAAGTGCAGTAAAATTATTCCAAATGATATATCGCTATATTCATTGATCAGTGTTTGGGTCAACCCTCAGCAGAAAAGTTTCTTCTTGAAGTAGATGGTAATTAACACAGACACCCTCAAATGGACAATGTGCGGACAGTGAGAGACTTTGGAATACTCAATCCAAGGTAAGATGTCTTCACCAACCCTCCCCTCAAGGCTCTGGGATCTATGCAAAAAAGACTTTAAGAGCCAAGAGTTGATGGATTACTCCAAGTAACTAGCATCTTCCCACCACAGCGGGGCTGACACACCTAGGATGTCACAGAACAGCAGGGCTGACAGACACCCCTAGGACCTCACAGGACAGCGGAGCTGGCACCCCTAGGACCTCACAGGACAGCGGGGTTCTCAGAGACACCTAGGACCTCACAGGACAGCGGGGCTCTCAGACACCCCTAGGACCTCACAGGACAGCGGGGCTCTCAGACACACCTAGGATGTCACAGAACAGCAGGGCTGACAGACACCCCTAGGACCTCACAGGACAGCAGGGCTGACTGATATCCCTAGGACCTCACAGGACAGCGGGGCTCTCAGACACACCTAGGATCTCACAGGACAGCAGGGCTGGCACCCCTAGGACCTCACAGGACAGTGGGGCTCTCAGACACACCTAGGACCTCACAGGACAGCGGGGCTCTCA
>JADRCD010183950.1:0-16767 GCA_019843815.1 Montemys delectorum
AAAAAACTTTCATGAAGAAAGTGTGCTACATATTTCAGAGGATACTACTGAAGTATGCTTTGATAGTTTCTACTCTTAAGAACTTAGTAATTTCTACATGACAGCAGAACATAGTAGTAGATAAGATAAGAATACTGAAAGCCCTCTACTTTAAATCCTTTTCCCCTATTTTTTAATTTTTATTTTATATGTATGGGTGTTTTGCCTATGAGCCACGTGTGTAGAGAGCCTGCAAAGACCAGAGGGGCAACACTAGACCCCTGGGACTGGAGCTGCAGATCACTGTGAGCTACCATGTGGGTGCTGGCAATTGAACCTAGGTTCATTTCCCTGGTCCATTGCAAAAGCAAACAGTGTTCCTAACCAGTGAGCCATCTCTCCAGCCCTTTAAATCTTTTTTGTTTGTTTAACTAGGAATCTTATGCATGCTAAACATAGCTCTAACACTGAGCTATACCCTAGCTCCTTAAATCACATTTGTGTCTCTAAAACATTGTTAGGTTCAACATTCTTTCACACTCAGTCTTTGACACTTTATCTCAGATAAGACATCAGAGACACTGGGGAATCTGTGCACACTAATGTATTGTTGGTACTTTCTATCAGAGCAGATCAGCCCTCATCCACTAATGAATTTCTCTCCCAAAAAAATATTCCCCACCATCACAACCTACTGAGGGAGTTGTGAACCTATTGCTTCATAGTGATAATCAATCACAAAACAGTGTCGTGCCTACTATGTTCAAGAATACATGTGCTGGGGTTCAAAAATAAATCAACTATAGCTTGGGAGCCAGGAACATAGTTCAGGAGTAGAACACTTTTTAACATACTGGAGATTGGGAGTTTGATCCCATCAATATTAATTAATTAGCTCATTAGTTAATATATAAAAAATATAAGATTTAGCCTAAGAGGAATAAAACCATTATGGTATTGAGTGGTCACAGTAGTAAATGGTAACAGTACAAAGTGATAAGCACTAAGGGATAACAACTGAGTGGAAACAGTACTGAGAGATAACTACTGAGTGGTCTCAGTACCAAGCAGGAACAGCACTGAGTAATAACTACTAAGTGGTTATAGTACGGAGCAATAACTACCAAGTGGTCACAGTACTGAGTGATAACTACTAAGTGGGAACAGTACTTAGCAATAACTACTGAGTGGGAACAATATTGAATAATAACAGTATTTAGTGGTAAGTGCTATTTAAAAATGTACAAATTGCTCCAGAACACAAAAGAAAACAATCTTAAGATTTTAAGATTTCGAAGTGCTTCCTATCTAAACAATAAATAAATAAGTATGAAGTATCTATTCCTTTTAAGAATTTAATAAAGAAGGCAAACAAAGAATAAAGGAACTAATAAAAATAAAGATGGAAACAATGAGTGTAAAGATTTGCAACAGCAAACGTGACCCATTTTTTGAAGGCTTACTTTATGAGATTTTCGCCTGTGTACACATACTTGAACTTTACATGTCTATTGCTCATGGGTACCAGAAAGGGCATCAGATGGCCTGGAACTGGAGACATGGGTGGCTGAGTCCCATGTGGGTGCTGACAACCCAACCTGCGTCCTCTGTAAGAGCAAGTGTTGTCAAGCTGCCTCGCTCTTTCTCCAGCCCTGCAACCCAGGTTAAAAGAGGAGACTGGAATACAGAATATTCTGATTTTGAAAACTATAAAACGTACTCTAAAACAATACCCAATTCTAAACAGGAGAATATGTTCAATGTCACTTAAAAAATTATTTTTTATGTAGACGGGTATTTTGCCTGCATGTATGTTTGTGCACCATACGTATGCTTGGTGTTCATAGAGGCCAGAGAAGGGTGCCATATCCCTGGCATCTGAAGTTACACACAGTTGAGAGTTGTCATGTGGGTGCTGGGAATTGAACTCAGGTCCTTTGGAAGAGAAGCCAGTGCTCTTAAATACTGAGTCATTTCTCCAGCACCTCATGTCAATAAATTTGAAAACCTTCATTTTTGGACAACTAAAATAACCAAAGTACATTCATAGAGATAATGACTAAACAGACAGGGCCAGAGATCTGAGTACACAGGCAAAGTGGCAAAGCTCTGGCTAAGCACACAGACCTGGGTTAGAGAGCACCACACTGAAAACAACTTAAACAGAAACAACTACAGAAAGTTAAATGAACAAAGCTCACAAGGGAATGCTTCTCAGTATTGTCATACTGTTGGCTGCTAATTTATCCAACCACCAAAAAGAGCTCTAGGGGCTTCGCAACAATGGTCTGAACTGTAACTACGCGCGCCACATACGGCCCAGTCACAGATTTTCATACAAACCCTGGGGGGGTGGAGGGGAACCACTCTCAGCTTCTAAGTTACTCACCGCTATAGACCCATTTTATGGCTCTAATTGAAATACTATAAAGTTGGATTCAGCAGTACATTAATGGGTGGGGTAGGATTTATCTACAGAGCTACTATTGGAAGCTCTATTAATAACTTACAGTCTATCCATAAAAATGAAGACATTATCCTGTGAAGAAATACCAAAAACTTCTATGAAAACCCCACATCAATCCTTCAAAAAAATTAAAGAATCAAAGAGTATTGCCAACTGCTATTATTACTTCATACCAGAACTCCAAGTGGCATGGCTGTCTGCCGCCACCACCAGCAGCACCAGCAGCACCAGTACCACCAGCTCCACCACCAGCACCAGCACCAGCAGCACTGCTGGTTCAGAAACTGAACAAGACAAACTGAAGAAGGGCAAACATTATAAAATGTAGGAAGACAAGTGTATTTGCAAAAGACATTATCTACCTAACATATACCTTAAAAAATAGAGAAAATCAACCAAATCTTCTAGAACAGTAACAGTCTGTCCTGGACTCAAAGCCATCTTTTATAGCACTCAGAAGATATTAAAAATAATAGGAAGTAAAAGACAGGCATTGGCTGGGCAGTGGTGGTGCACACCTTTAATCCCAGCACTTGGGAGGCAGAAGCAGGCGGATTTCTGAGTTCCAGGACAGCCAGGTCTACAGAGTGAGTTCCAGGACAGCCAGGGCTACACAGAGAAACTTGCCTCGAAAAACCAAAAAAAAAAGAAAAAAAAAAGTCCTTTTTCAGTTTCTCTAAATCATGATTATAACTAGGAAAAACTATATTAAATAATGAACGTTTCAGCATCTTATACCACACACAGTATGGTTATAACATTTACAAATCCAGCTTTCATAATTCACATGTGCAAACCAATCTCATTAGAGTCACTCGGAAGGTAGTGGCAGCCATCACTGTCCTAAATGCCTTACACACTTCAAACCACTTGATCTTCACGATTACCAGCTCCACTGCAGAGATGATGAGCGATGCTAACTGATCACGTGACTTGCAAACCATCAGTCAGCTGGCAAATAGCAAGGGGGCCGATGGGAGACACAACAAAGCACCCTAGATCCAAAAAATCTGTGGATTTGTGCTCTCAACTACCCCAGGCTACAAGCCTCTTCAGATGAACTAAACTACCTTCTAAAACAGCAGGATTGATTTCTAAAGCAAAGGCCAGGCAGGGCACAAGCAATAAAATAAGCATGCGGTTCCTTTAAAGCAGTCTGCTAAGTGAAATGCTATACATATGCGAAAGTGTGGCCACTGATCAAAACATTTTCGGAAAACCCTTCCTTTCACTGTCCCCAGAGCACAGTAAACACGTCCCCTCTGAAAATTCTTCCACAAAGCTAGAAGTCATTCTTAAACAAGGCTTAGGATAATTACACAAACAGCAGCTGTGTTCTCTGACACAGCAGCAACCCCCCGCAGGCTGATTTCACCGCACCAAGTAGCCTGTGCTCATTCCCAAGCCCTGCACTCATGGTGGGTCCCACTGTTTAGCACGGCCCTGCAGTCATTATTTGCTTACATGCATAGCTTCAACAGCACTGAAGTCATCAGTGGCAAAGGTTACACTTCATCTGTCCTTGATTCTCCAGAACCTAACCCACGGCCTGGCTCACAAAGAGGACTAATTAAGTTATCACTGAAAGCACTCTACAGAAAATGCCAAACAAATGCCTTGAGTAATGACATCATAGTAAAAAAAAATGTATATTGCCAAGAAACTACCTGAATCTATAGGGTGTGTGGAAAGAGATTATAGTAAAAAATGGAAACTTTGTGGAATAATTTCCAAATTTCTAAATATTAAGGAAGCTATAAATTTTGAGCAGTTTTTAGCAGATATTATAATTCCTAGCTATAGTCACTTCTCACAAACCAGGGGTGGAGAGAGGCAGTAAAAAGGCCTCATTGTCTAAAAGGCAATCTCCTAAACCAAGGATCCAGAAATCACTAGAAACTTCCTCATATAACAATGCAAAAATCACATCTGCTAAACAGAAGACACCAAATGCTTCCTGCCTATGCGGTCAATCGCCAGAGCACAACCTGGCGCTGAAATATAAATCAAAGAGCCTCCCACCCCGGTACTTATTGACATTTGCTACCTGCACATTTAATATGTGCAAGATGGCTCTGTTTTTATTTACAGCACAAACCACAGACTGAATGTAAAACAAGATGCTTAATAAATCCATAAAACCATAAAACACAGCATAACTCAGATGGCCCGACAGACACTCACTCCTTAATTAAGTGGGTGATGTTCTGCTTAAAACAAAAAGACAACCCAGGGCTACAGCTTAGATTGAGCACTCAGGGTTGAGAGGGCGGCACCAGCTATTTGGAAGGCGAAGGCTTTAAATCATGAAAAATAAACCATCCAGCAGTCTGTATTCAATAGTAAAGAGACAGTCAGGACACAGACGGATTGGGATGAACACATTTTCAGTTATAACAAGTAATTTTACAGAGGATTAGTATCTTGATGGTCTGATCAATATGAAGCACTGCTACTATTACAGATGAGGAGAAATTGCCCCTCTGGTAATAAAGTGTGCGTGTCTTCGCTCTCCTTCATTTGCTCAGTCCATTACTGTAATGGCTCCAGCATTAACAGCTGGGACAATTTAAGCAGCAGGGGTCTGCTGAATTTAAAAGCTGGCAACAGTGGCCCTCGCCCAATCCTCCGCCTGCATATGTGGTTCCTCTGTGCGCTTGTGCCTGCCACAGGAGGATCATGTTTTATGAGAACAATGACTACTATTTCCCAATTGCTGTCTCATTAATAGCGTAACTAGGCAATAATGTGACTCAAACCAAAACTACCTGCAGTGTATTAGCTGCTGATTCAACAACATCATCAACAACAACAAAGGCATACTATTTACCTAAATACCAAGACTGACAGGAGGACCAGCTAGCATCCTCGGAAACTGTAATGTCTGCTGCATGTGCTGGCCCGCTGCTCAGCTTATACTCTCAAGCAAATAAAAAAGCAGAATGTTCATGCTGACGGGAGAAAATTCATCAGCAGAATTCTCCATCTCTGTTTTCAGAAAACAGTGAAGAGACAGAGTGCTGCTCTCGGAAAGCATCCTTATTAACACAGACCTGGGACTTTAATCACTCACGGTTCAGCACAGTGAGCTGAGGTGGCAACACCAGCCCGTTTTATATTATTACAGGAGAAACACAGGCCCTTGAGGCTCGCCCTTGAGTGATCGAGTCACTAAGTGACGGTGCCATAGGGCAGGCTTAGGGCTGCCGCTGAAATCAAGAGCTCTTGACTTTTCTGATCACAAACAGTTAAGAACACACTGACTCGCTACCACCACATCTCCCCAGACCAGACGCAAGTTAATACTTGTTTTCTACAGCTGCTAAGCCCTCCACTGCCCTTCATCTACAGAGCAATTCTTCAGCCAAACAGAAAGCACGGTCTCTTTATAAGCAGTCAGTTCCAAAACTACAGAGCAAACAAATGCACGGCAGCTGACTGGCAGCCTCAGAGACCAGAACAGTGGCTAGTGGGGCGGGAGGAGAAGAGAGTCTCTACAGTCTGAGAAGAGTGCTAAAAGTCAGTTGCACCACACTGTGCACAGCAACCTTTAAACTAGGTTAGGATATGCTTAAAAAATGAGCTCCGGAAGGGTTTACAGCCCCTTAGGACGAACCACAATATGAACTAACTAGTACCCTCAGAGCTCCCAGGGACTCAACCACCAACCAAGGACTATACATGAAGGGACTGATTGTTCGGGCAACATGTGCATAGTAGAAGATTGCAAAGTCGATCATCTATGGGAGGAGAGGCCCTTGGCCCTGTGAAGGTTCTGTGCCCCAGTGTAGGGGAATGACAGGGCCAGTAAGTGAGAGAGGGTGGGTTGGCAAGCATGGGGAGGGGGGAGGCAACAGGGGTTTGTTCTTGTTTTTGTTTGTTTATTTGTTTGTTTCTTTGTTGGAGGGGAAACTGGGAAAGGAGAAATCATATCACATGTAAATAAAGAAAATATCTAATAAAAAAAAAAAAATGAGCTCCGAGGATCAAATCTCACCTTAAGGGTTTTGTAACACATTGAAAACACAACGTTTTCAAGCATTCTAAATGGAAACCTACAGCTCCAACTCCAGACCTAACCTTTCAAACCCAAGCTAGCCTTGCAAACATGCCAAGAACAAGCGTTCAGAAGTATGTCCCCACTGATGCAAACCTTAACTCGTAAGTGTGCCCTGACCCAGCCGAGCAGTCCTGACTCCCCTGCTTTACACCGTGAAATCAACCAGTAAGGCATATCCGTACAATAACACAAAACCAGGCTAACCCAACCTTAAATGAACAAGCTCAGCAGAGTTCCAAACCCAGCGGCTCTCCCCTGCGCCCTTCCTCCCCAAGGCTCCAGAGGTGCCTCATGATGAGGTCTTCAAGGCAGCAAGAAGGGCTGTTTTCAACATCACCCTACCAAGGAATCACCCACAAGTCCATTAACACCAGCACTCAGGAGGCTATGGTAGAATCAACACAAGTTCTAGGCCAGTGCGGCTACACATTAAATTTGAGGTCAGTCTAGGCTACAAGGACATTATTTCAAGACTAATACACTAAATACACATGGCAAGTTGGCATTTTAAAATTGAAAGAAAACATTAGAATTGTTGACCACTGCCGAAGCACATGTTCAATGGATGAATCTTGATTCTCAAAATTAATTGCTACACCATTAGTGTGTGACTAATTTCAAATCCCTAAGTATCTAATCATTTTCCATTATTTCTTTCAAAATCTACTTCCATCTCTATTAAAAAGCCTGATGACCAATAAAAGTGGCACTCTTGAGAATTCATTGAATAAATATTTATGGAAAATTTGCTGTGTTAATGTTAAATGCTGGAAATAATATAGAAAATGATAATTTAAAAAAAAAAAGTGGGCCCAAATTTCTTGAGCTTTATCTTCTAACTGTCCAAACTTACATCACTAATGTTAGACTGGACTGATGGGGGTAACGTAGAAATAAAGACGCTCCCAGAAGCAGAATTGGTCTTTCAGTCAGAACTGAAGGGCCACAGTCTCTGAGGAATTGGAGAGTGTGCACTGTGGCACCAGAGACTTCAGGGTTTGTGGGGCTTCAAGGAAGGGCTTACCAGGGTGGGAGTTCAGTGGATAAATTTCTGGCCTTACTTTTACCTCTGCAGTTTCAGATAGAACTGTCTGTATTATTCTTGACTACAGTGAGGGTCAGAAGTGAGCATTTGTGACTGAGATATTTTACCCTTTACTGTAGACCCTGAGAACACCACAAAGGGAAAGGAGACAGTGAATCTCCCCAAGGACTTCTGGCTGTTTAGGGGGAAACTGGGGCAGGGCTAGATCACAGGATGTAGGGGAGGTTGAGGAGGGGAGGGAGGTCTGGTTGACTTCTCATAGAGCAGTAGAGTTTAAACTTGGTCGGCTGCAGTGGATTGTGACTGTCGATACATACTCCTGGAGAAACATTTTAAGAATAATTAGAGGGCTGAAAAGGGATGATTTTGTTAAAGAGAGAAACAGAGATTGCCCAGGAAGGGGGAGGCGGAGGAGTGGAGGCCACAGAAGGATCCTCATGGGGGGAGAAGGGGAGAAATAAAGGGCCCGTGGCTAGTGAAATGGACATTGCGGTTTGAAAAGTTAGAGATGGAGGGGTGCCATACCAGGGGTAAAGTCTGAGGGTGGCAGTGCATGAAACCTAGGATTAGTGTACATGTGAGGCAAGATTTCCCCTGCATGTCTAGTTCATCCAGGGTGCCAGTGGCTCGTGTGCCTGCTACCGCAAAGCCAGCTAAGGGGAAGCAACAACGGAAGAGAAGATGAGAAAACAGAGGAGGAATGTAAAGAAGTTTATCAGGGCTGAGGTGAAAGGGGTGAAGGGTCTTGCAGCAGGAGCATGGCATCTTCTTACTGCACAGGTCCTGAAATGCAAATGCCACTGCATTCCTCTGAATAAACAAAGAGGAGGCATGTCATTGAACATTTTCTCTGGCCCTGTCTGTGTCTTTGGGCCCCATCTTGGAACATCTTGGACTTGTCTGTGGAGGGCATAGATCCCTATCTTTAGCAGCAGTCAAATCGAGTCCTCTTTAATTTTGGAGTACTGCAGTGGCCAAGGAATTGAGCTGGTCCTGAAAATTGTCAAGCTGATCTGAAATCCCCTTAGGGTCTTCAGAGAGCTGGGGAGACGAGGCGGAGAAAGCTTAGTTCTGAGTCCTGAATGAAATGCCCAGAGCCCATCAGTCTCCATCTCCGAGGCCACCTGAACTGCCTTTAGGGCTTTGGGGCCACAGATCACTGCTTCACGTTGACAAAAAGATGATATAGGAAGAGCATCCATTAGAGTGCCTCAAAGGAAGGTCCAGCTAAGGAAGGATTAGCAAAACTGATGATCTGTGTCACTGTTGTCCATTACAGGACGAAACTGGGTTGGCAGAAGAGTGTGAGACTTTTTCACTGGCCAGCTAAAGTTCAGAATCAGCCACTGGGTCTCCTCTACTACAACCTTATGGAAAACACTAAGAGTTTGACATGATTAACATAAGGTTTGTTTAGCAAGAGGAACTTAACTGTGTAACTGACTGGACCATGCACATCGGTTCTGTAGAAGGGGTTTGTCACATCAGACTCCTGAATGAGGGCCGAGCACCCAGAGGAGTCAGTTAAAGTCAGCATCGAAGCGACAACTTAAAAGAGAAATAAAATGGGGCTGGCAAGATGGCTTAGCGGGTAAGAGCAGTGACTACTCTTCCAAAGGTCCTGAGTTCGGATCCCAGCAACCACACGGTGGCTCACAACCACCTGTAATGAGATCGGACGCCTTCTTCTGGTGCGTCTGAAGACAGCTACAGTCAATTAAACCGGGGCGAGTGGGGCGAGTGGGGCCAGAGCGATTTGGCCAGCCAGAGATCCTGAGTTCAATTTCCAGCAGCCGATTTGGCCAGCCAGAGATCCTGAGTTCAATTTCCAGCAGCCACACACATGATAGCTCACGGCCATCTGTACAGCTACAGTGTACTCATACACATAAAATAAATAATAAAATAAATCTTAAAAAAGAAAAGGGAAATAAATTCCTATTGGGTCCTTTCATGGAATGTTGTAGCAAAGTTTAAAAGGCAACACGTGGATATCAAGAATAATCTCCTAAACTCATGATGACAGGGTATTTGGCAGCACTCTTCCAGAAAGAGACAGTATTCAATAGTTGGTAAGTACAGCTTTTAGATTTTTGCCTCAGTATTTAAGAAAATCGGTCTGCCTTCCTCAGCTATGGATAGATACTACAGAGCTAAGGTAAACCAAAGCGGGTCTTAATCCTTTATTCTGAGCAACAGATACGCCGGGAAGAGGATCATTAGTAAGAAATATAATTGTTCAAATAACATTTTATACGGCCAATTATAATACAATTATCAAGAGGTGGTCTGCAGTCCCCTGGGAACTCGCTGACCTTGGAGGATAAGGGGGAAATAGTTTTTTTCCCTCTAATCACATTAGAATAGCCTACAAGGGAGGAGGACCTAACATCTTTGCAGCCAGTCCCACAACACCCAGAGGAAGATCCACTCCCAGGCACTCTGACACACCCAGGATCAGAGGCGAGGAAGAACTAACATCTATCCCAACACTGGGAGTAACTGGGACCAGCGGGACCAGGCACACAGGAACTCCACCAGCCCAGTGACTCGGGTTCCTTCTGGTCTATCTGGGCTGGTGTCCAGAGCAGACCTTGGGCGCAAGCTCTGCAGCCAGTTCCAAAACACCCAGAGGAAGCTCCACTCCCAGGTAACCTAACAAGCCCAGGATCACAGGATCCCAGAATCACAGCATCCCAGACACAGCTTGACTCTGAGGAGTTCTGACATAACCAGGATCACAGGAAGGACAGGCTCCAGTCAGATTTAGCAAGGGCAGGTAGCACTAGAAATATCCAGATGGCGTGGGGGGTAAGGGGGGCAAGCGTAAGTCCTGGACACACCATTACATCGGAAAAGCAAGATTCAGATATAAAAATCACTTCTCATGGTGATGATACAGGACTTTAAGAAAGACATAAATAGCACTCTCAAAGAAATACAAGAGAACACAGGTAAACAGCGAGAAGCCCTTCAAGAGGAAACACAAAAATCCCTTAAAGATCTTCAGGAAAACACAATCAAACAGGTGAAGGAAATGAGCAAAACCATTCAGAATCTAAAAATGGAAATAGAAACAATAAAGAAAGCAGAAAGAGAGACAACCCTGGCCATACAAAACGTAGGAAAGAAATCAGGAACCATAGATGCAAACATCACCAACAGAATACAAGAGATAGAAGAGAAAATCTCAGGGGCAGAAGACACCATAGAAAACATTGACACAACAGTCAAAGAAAATGCAAAAAGCAAAAAAGCTCCTAACCCAAAACATCCAGGAAATCCAGGACTCAATGAGAAGACCAAACCTAAGGATAATAGGTTAGAAGAGAGTGAAGATTCCCAATGTAACGGGCCAGCAAATATCTTCAATAAAATTATAGAAGAAAACTTCCCTATCCTAAAGATGCCCATGAACATACAAGAAGCCTACAGAACCCCAAATAGACTAGACCAGAAAAGAAATTCCTCCCGACACATAATAATAAAAACACCAAATGCACTAAACAAAGAAAGAATTTTAAAAGCAGTAAGGGAAAAAGGTCAAGTACCATATAAAGGCAAGCCTATCAGAATTACAGCAGACTTCTCACCAGAGACTATGAAAGCTAGAAGATCCTGGGCAGATGTCATACAGACCCTACAAGAACACAAATGCCAGCCCAGGCTACTATACCTAGCAAAACTCTCAGTTACCATAGACGGAGAAACCAAGATATTCCATGACAAAACAAAATTTACACAATATCTCTCAATAAATCCAGCCCTACAAAGAATAATAGATGGAAAACATCAACATAAGGAGAGAAACTACACCCCAGAAGAAGCAAGAAGGAAATCTTTCAACAAAATCACACAAACCTAATTCCACCTCTTACAACAAAAACAACAGGAAGTAACAATTACTTTTTCTTAATATATTAATATGAAAATTAATCCAACATATCCTTATTGATTGAAATCCAATAATATGAGGAATTAGAAATTTGTTGATTGTCATCCAATGGTCTCTCTAATTTGGTAATTGGAGAAATAGGTCCAACATTGTACAATCTATATACACTTTCAGCTTGTTTGTTTGTGACAGTGTCTTGCTGTGTACAACATAAGGGTCTTGAAATCTTGCTTCTCCTATCTCAGCCTCTCTATTAGTAGTATTGTTTATTTCATGTCTTTACACTATACTATGGTTTTCAGAAGAGCTTATATATTTCAAAAGTATTTATATATCCAAAAGAAACATAGATCATTTACTAGGGAGGTTGCTTGTAAGAGAACAACAAAGAGTGAGACTAAATGCTTTGCCTGACGTTTGTAACTCTTGTATCAAGTTTGAAGAAGAAGACTTTATAAGTTACTCTTTCTTTGAAATTAATCCTTTTCCAAATTATCACAGCTAATGAACCAAATTCTTACCTTCACCCAATGTTGGAGCCACCCTCCAAGCAGAACCATTGTTCATTGAAACAATTGGTGAAAGACTTTATGGATAGACCATCTTAATACCTACACCATTTCTTAAATGAATGTAACCTGTTCTCTGTGGGCTGAGAATAAAGTCACTCACTCAAGTCAAATAGCTTTGACCATAGCAGGAAGTCTGTGTCCAAAAATCAAGCCTACAATTCATTTCTTGGTGCAGCAGAACTATCAACTCTCAGCTTAGCTACAATAGAGGTAAAATCCTTCGGTGATGTGAGGGTCATTGAAGTATAGCCTTATTACAATGAAATCCAATGTCTAAAAATTGTTCTTATTTTGGGCTTGTACCACAGTAAGAGCCAAGATTTTAAACTCTACTAAATACAAAACAAACAAAAGACTTTATATATTTATGTTCATTTAGGAAAATACTAGTAGTGATGTATTATTTTGAAGTATACAGTTAATATGTTTGGAGTTACTTAAAATTTATATTGAGAAAAATGTATTTTCACTATTGCTGTAGATGAGCATCTATATAAGAGTGTTAAATTGTTGTTTTATATCAAACAACTTTTATAATACTTATTTGTATTGTTATAATATTTTATAAATTTTAAGGATAATGACAAAAAAGATATTGTAGGTATTGAAGGGGGGTCTCTGGGAGGAGTGGGAGTACAAAAGAGAAACAAGAATGTGATTTAATTCTATTTACTTAAAATATGTTTTTAAATGTTAACAAATTCAGATAAATTGAAATCGTGTAACTTTTCTCAACATAATGCAATAAAAGTTTAAAAAAAAAAAAGGAATAGCCTACAAGCATAGTTAGCTAATGCCTAGAACATCAGTTACACCAATCTGATACTTTTGTATAACCAACCTGGTACTTCTAACTACTGTTGAAGATTTTAATAGCCATATATTTCTAAATAAACTGTTTGACCAGCTTTTGTAACTATTTATCTTTGCCCTTAGAAACTTTAATTCTGCATGTATTTATTATCTTTGAGTATCATCTTTTAAGTACCTTCACAACTTGCAAAAGCTTTCCTTTTTATTTTTCCCATTCTAAAAACAGAATAGCATTAACAAATGACTTTATATCTGCTGTAAGAACTTCCTCCCTGGGGAGAGGGAGACCAAGTGATGTCTATCCCCTCTTCATAAAGTCCTAAGGACAAACAGTTGTTCAGTTTCATCAACATTCTCCCTGGAGAAGCACTGAGTCTGCTGGGCTTATTACAGAGAATGGGTAAGGGGTTACTGGTGGGCATGCGGGTGGTGACGTTGCAAAGTCCTTACTTGGAACTTTACATAGGATGTTTCACAGTCACATAGATAGCTCTCTCTGGTTTTAGCCTTTTGTCTGTACAGAATCCGCTGGATGGCCTGTTCACCTCTTCTTCCGTGGAGGATATTAACACTTATCAAGTCCTGCTGCCGGCATTTCGGGCCAGCACAGCTGAAGGTATGGAAGACAGGACACAGCTCTATATTGAATCCTGAAAAAAAACCCACTTTTTTTTTTTAAGAGAACATGGAGGTTAAAGAAATCCTTAAAACCCTAAAAATGTTTGTATTTATATATACATGCATTCATTTGCGGATAAAACACATTTGAAGGCACAGATATAATTTTTTAAAAGGAAGAACAATCATCCAAACGGAAAAAATAAACAAACATATCCCAGAGAAGGAGCCTGTAACAGTGCATGTCTACCCAGTGTGACATAGGGACCGCCCTGTAGAGCCAGAAGGGTATATGTAAGTCTTGTCATTAAAATCCATTTAAAAATTTTTAATTTAGAAATTCATGTTCTTAGAAGAAGGAGGAGGAGGAGGAGGAGGAAGAGGAAGAGGAAGAAGAGGGAGGGGGAGGAGGAAGAAGAAGAGGAGAAGGAGGAATAATGCAGGGCAGTGGTGAAACACACCTTTAATCCCAGCACTCAGGAAGCAAGAGGCAGGCAGATCTGAGTTCAAGGCCAGCTTTGTCTACAAATCAAGTTCTAGGACAGCCAGAACTACACAGAGAAATCCTAAGGAACAAAAAAGAAACAGCCGGGCAGTGGTGGCACACGCCTTTAATACCAGCACTTGGGAGGCAGAGGCTACAGAGTGAGTTCCAGGCCAGCCAGGGCTACACAGAGAAACCCTGTCTCAAAAAACCGAAAAAACAAACAAACAAACAAACAACAAAACAAAACAAACAATACAAAAATCATGTTAATTGTTCCAAAGAAAAATTTAGGACCGTTACTCATTATCATTTTTTAAAATTTTAGGTTAGAATTTAGATTATTTTTACATTATGTACAAAATGAAGTTGGGCCAAGTTAACAACTTTTAGTTTATATGACCAATTAGTTATAAGTCAATTTGGTAATCAGTACATGATGTAAAGAAACAAAACATAATCAGATATAAACAGCCTATAATACTTATACATAAGACATTTTAATAAACCAAGATTTTGAACTACTGTTTGTAGGAACTCTTTTTAATGATTTTATTGTGAAAGGAAAACATAGAAATTTTTAGTCAACCTATTGCTAGACTTTGAAGAAACAAAAGCAGATGCTTGTAAAACAAAGGTGTATTGAGGTGGAGAGAAAACATTTCATCTCAGAGGAGAACAGGCCTGAAGAGAACAGGCGGAAATTGCAGGGATTCGAACTCAGCAGAGCTTACCATAAAAAGTATCAAAATTAGAACAAAACAAAACATTAAAATAAGTTAATATAAGGTAACATAATATAAACACCTTCTCAACTCAGGCAACCTGAGCCCACACACAGCTGACAAGGTGGGTGGAGTCACAGTCAGACACTGGATGACTGCTGCTATGATGAAACACAGCAACCTAGGGAGGAAAGTTACTCGCCTTACACTTCCATCATCAAAGGAAGTCAGACAGGAACTCAAACAGGGCAGGAACCTGAGGCAGGAGCTGATGCAGAGGCCATGGAGGGGAGCAACTTATTGGCTTGCTTTCATGGCTTGCTGAGCCAGCCCAACAGGGATGGCACCACCCACAAGGATTGAGGGCTGGCATCAATCTGTAATTGAGAAAATACCCTACAGGCTTGCCTACGGCCTCATTTTACAGAACCATTTTCTCAATGAGTTTCCCTCCTCTCAGAAGACTGTAGCTTGTGTCAAATTGACATAAAGTTCTCCAGTACAACTAACCCCTTCCCACTTGACACACAAACACATCACCATTAAGCCACAACCTTTCCTTTCTCATTCATCCCCAAGATTTCACATTTAAAAAGATAAACTATTTTAAAAGTCCCAGTCTGTACAAATCTAAACATTTTAAAATTTCAGTTCAGTCCCTTTTAAATATCCAGTCTCTTTAAAAGTTCAAAATCTCTTTTAAAGGTTCAAAGTCCTTTAATGGTGGGCTCCTGTAAAAATCAAAAGTAATTGAAATACTTTCTATTTCAAGAAGAACCAGGGCACAGTCACAATCAGATCAAAGCAAAACCCCTAAATGTAGTGTAATTAATAATGCAGCATCCAATGTCTGGGATCCACTCGCAGTCTCTTGGGCTGAGGTTACTTCTCCAGCTCTGCCCTCTGCAGCACACACAGCTTGTGTTGTAAGCTCGGGCAGACTCCACTCCACCATGGCTGCTCTTGCTGGTTGACCCATGGTACCAGCAGCTCCAAAATGTGGGGCCTCTTTCTGCAATTGGGCTGCGCTTTGACCAATGGCCTCTCCCGGACTCTCTTCAGGGACTCCAGCACTGTCACACAGAGCCAAGCCTCCGCTGCTCTCTGCTACCCCTTCATGCCCTCAAAACCAATACCACCTGAATGACTCTTCCACTACCAAGTTCAGCTGCCAGCACAAGACACAACCTTGGCCTCCTCTGGAGCACAGCTTCTCTGTGCTGACTCAAAAAAGCATTTCCTAGACTTCACCTCAGTGATCCTGGTCTCTTAATCACTGCTAATCTCTCAGCTCCAACTGACCATTTATCAACTGTTCCACTTATGCGAAGGTTCTACTTCAATGGTGCCAGTCTCTGGTTAATCATGGCTGAATCTTCAGCCCTGCCTGAGCAGAACAGAACCATAATTTGAAATAGCAAATGGCCATGATAGAATCTTTAGTCTTCCCTCTGAAACTTGACAAGCCAGGCCTCCAGCCTCTGGATTGCCCTTAGCACACTTCTTTTCCATGCTCCCACAGAACAGCCCACTGGGATCTCAACACCTGGCTTTTCTAGCCCCAAGTTCCGAAGTCCTTCCACGATCCTCCCCAAAACACGGGGTCAGGGCTCTCATAGCAATACTCCACTACCCTGGAACCAACTTTATTAGAGTCTTTATTAGAGTTTCTATTGATGCAAGGAAACACCGTGACAAAGGCAACTTGAGGAGTAAAGGGTTTATTTGGCTTTGGATTCCACAACCAGGTTTATCATCAAAGAATTCAGGACGGGAACTGAATCGGGGTGGGAACCTGGAGGCAGGAGCGGATGCAGAGGCCATGGATGCAGGGGCGATGCTCACTGACCTCCTCATGGCTGGCTCAGCTGTGGATGAATGACACAAAGCCTCTGCATTTGGAGATCAGAGGGGTGACAGAATGAGACTGACAAGGGAGAAAGGAGGGAAGGGAGCAAAAACTGAGGTGAGCCCTCGAATCAATAACTCCCCAAGAACAGGGAAAGTGTTCTGTCAAAGGGACTTGTGCCACTCACCCAGACAGAGGTCAAATGAGACATTCACTGACTGTTTAGCCCAGAGTGAGTCTGAAGGACTGGGGACCTCTCA
>JADRCD010183953.1:0-16699 GCA_019843815.1 Montemys delectorum
GAAGGAATTTTACCAGCCACGTTTCCCCTTCTCTGACCTTGTCTGGGGACCTGAGGCCCCCACACCCTGTACTTGGGGAAGGTCAAGTAGTCCTTGGCAGACCTACAAGTTCAAGTTCAACTTCTTTGCTGATAAGAACCTGCCCAGCAAGTACCTGGGATTTCTCGAATGCCTCTCCATACAAAACTAAGCATTCACCGCACTTGAAACCCCAGTCAGTGATTTCATTCGCTCTGAAAACTCCTTCCCGCTCTCCAACGTTCATACATAGCCCTGGTCCATCCTGAATAAAGTGAATACATACAAGCTCACCCCAAATAAAGGTATGTGCACAAACTACGATCATCTAAGAGAAATCATCCATTTCATTTAAAATCCTTGGAGAAGGCCTTCTCTCCTCCCTGGCACTCACTCCCACCTGGACTGGGATCCTGCAGACCCACCCCATCCTGTCCCCCACTGTCCCCCACCACCGCCCCGCTTCATCCTTTCAGCCTGGTGTGAATCTGCATCTGCACCCCCTGTAGGAAGCAGTGCACGTGCATACCATAAAAGAGGACTAGAGATAAGAGCCCAGTGGTAGAGCTCTTGCCTAGCCCATGCAAGGCCCTCCTCCTCCTTAACACATTGTGGAGGGAGTGGCTTATCATCCTAGAAGGAGCCTGCTTGAAAACAGAACTTTGCCTGAGCAGCCAGGTTTTGTGCCTACTTCCCATTGGATATCTCTTCCCTTTTAACTATAGGAAGACATTTCTGCCAGGTCCAGAGGAAACTCCATCTTCCCCCAAATTCTGGCCGTTCCTGTGAAGCTGATTCCCATCTACCCACTGAGCCTTTTACCCTTTCACTGGCAGAAGGTACTAAGCGATTAGCATACCAAAGCTCACGCCGGGCTTCCAGGCTCCCTCAGAGTCCACAGTACCAGTTAGACCTTTCAGAGACCTCGATAGCTAGCATCCTGGCTCTTCTCAAGTCTGTCTCACCCCCTCCAAACTTCCTCCAGCTTCTTCCCCCATTCTCCTTATGTAAGGGGTCCGTGATTCGCCGGAAAATGATATCCCGGACTCAAATCGTATGTCAACGCAAAGAGTGTTTTATCCTGCAGAAGTGCAACATGCTGGGGCTCTTCCACTACCATACTAGAGAGACAACCAAGTGAGTTTGCAGGCCTGGTTTAAAGCACATTAGGGAATTCTCGGGTAGGTGACGTCTATGTTAATCTGTTGGATCCATCTCTATGGATATTTCAGTACCTGGGTGTCAGGGCTGGAAACTTACTGGGGAGGTCTGGAAACTTGCTGAGGAAAACTGCTGCTGACCCATTGACCTTGCCTCAGGCCAGGTGGGGGGGCAGCTTCTGAGGCCTGGACTTGCCTGGAATTGCCCAGTTCATGGAAATAGAGATCTAGGCCTAATATGAAGCCTCACGTGGAGTCAGCTTAGCCTTCTCATTTATAACCCTGCTATGTCAGCTGTGCTCCTTCCTTTTGTCTCATGCTCTTGGTCCACTCTTTCTCTTCATGTCTTACTCTCTTACTACTCTCCTCTCATGGTCGTGTTCGGTCTATTACTCTGCTCTGGACATGTCACCCGTTTATACAGCTTCTAGTATGAGGACGGGAATCTACAACTGTCAAGCCTCGGGACAGGTGATAATTTGGGAGCCCTACCCAACCGGCTACACTGCAGTCTCATCCCCATCCCAAACAAAGGCTCACTCATGCTGTAGTTACAAAGAAAATAAGGAAAGCCATTCTGTGTGACACGGATACAGGTTTCTCCTTCTCCCCCGAGGATGTATCCTTTTGTGGCATGCCATTAAGTCTGAGATAGACTGGTGTTGGGCATCAGGGTCACTAAAGGACAGTGACAGCCTTGGCTTTCTTTGGACTTTTCCTAGAAATGTCTGTGTGCTTTGTCAGGATAAAACCAGATAGAATGTTCCATATCTATTTGGCATCTAGGGAATCATATATTGTACAAATTTGTGTGATGACCCATATTCTTACCTATTTGTGAAATAAGCCCGAAGTTTTGCAACATTTCAATTCTGAAAACTTGGAAAAAAAAAGGAAAATTTTTGGCGGTTACCACTTTAGATTCATTTAACCATGTTTTTTATCAGAATTCATTAGGAAGCTGTGGAAAGTTAGGGAAGAAACTTAGCATTTAACACAGTTGGAGAGGAGTGCTCAAGCAGAAACTCAAGTAGAAAAGGATCCTAACTTATTAACTGTTCTAAGTTCTTTTATTTTTACTATTCGGCTTATACACTTACATACTAAAAGGACAAGTGCTTTTACAAGCATGTAAAACAAACTCGGAAAGTTAAGTTCAACCCATGACTGGCCATGACCTACAGAGCGGCCCATGGTACTTCATTACTGTGCTCGTTAATTTTTGTCAAACGTGACAAAACTAGTGTCACCTGGGAAGAGAGATCTCAATGAGAGAACTGCCTACCAGATTGGTCTGTGGCCAGTTTCCTTGATGAATGATCCGTGGGGGAGGGCCCAGCCTACTATGGGTGGTGCTACTTTTGGGCAGGTGTATAAGAAAACAAGCTGAGCAGACCATGGGGAATAAGTCGGCAAGCATCGTTCTTCCATGATCTCTACTTGAAGATAAAATAAACCCTTTCCTCCTCAAATAGGTTTTGGTCCTTTTTTTAATCCTGGCAAGAAGACCCTAACAAGGACAATAGATTAAATTGCCTGTCTTTCATATTCATAATGCAGTGGTAAAATCTGTAAACCTTCTACTTGATAACACTTGTGCATGCTGCTGAGTCTGTTCGTTACTTTTGTCTGACTCTGAGAAGATTCTCTGCTAAGAACAACCTTACAGTTCGAGGATACAGTGTATCAAGACAGGGAAATGCTGGCAGCAGGAGCTTGAGGGAGCTGGTCAAGTTGCACATGAAGTTAGGAAGCAGAGAACGATGGGTCTTATGCTCAGGAAGCCTCTGTATTGTCCAGGACTCGAGGCCAGGAAGTGAGTGCGATCCAGCTTTAGGGTGAGTCTTCCATCTCCACCTAATCACGACACTCCCTCTCTCAGCTGCGCCTCCAAAAGCTGACCTAGATAGTTTCTCATAGGTGCGCCCAGAGACTTGCCTTTTAAGTGATTCTAGTTTCGGTCAAGTCCATTGCTAATCATTATTAGCCATCATACCAGGCTTGCACAGGCTAAGCAAGGATTTTAGCACTGAGCTACCTACGTCCCCAGCCCTTAGGTTTCTGAGACATGCCCCTAGCATGTACCCCAAGCCCAAGCTACCTTTGAATTCCAAATGGAGTTTACGGATTTGCTTCATTGTATTTGTTTGTTTGAGAGGGAGTCTTACTGTGTATCCCTGGGTGGTTTGGAAATCTCTGGACCTGGCTGGTCTCAAATCCACAAAGCTCACCTGTATTTGCCTCAGGGGATCTAGGACTAAAAGCACGTGTCATCATGCCTTGCAAACTTATAGTGTTTGCCTTTAGAAACCACTGTAGAGGCTAAGGCAGAGGATCACCAGATTGAAGCCTAGGCTACGTTTTAAGTTTTAAGACCATCTCAAAGTGGGGCGGGGGGGTCACTGCTTTTGAACAGACTTTGTAATGCCAATCAAAACACAGTTTGTGTTACCATAGAAGTTAATGCAAGAGGAAAATATGAACATTGCATATGAGCAAAACTTTAATTTTTTTTTGAGACAGGGTTTCTCTGTCTAGCCCTGGCTGTTCTGGAACTCACTCTTGTAGACCAGGCTGGCCTCGAACTCAGAAATCCGCCTGCCTCTGCCTCCGCCTCCCAAGCGCTGGGATTAAAGGCGTGCGCCACCACCACCTGGTTCATTTTTTTTTATTACATTCATTTATTTGTGTGTATATGGGGGGGGGGGATACATGCATGCCTCAGAACTCCGTGGAGGTTAGACGTACCTCCACACACTACAGGTGTTAGAGGGATCTGCCTTCTCCCTCCACCACATGGGCACCATTCCTAAGGCTCAGTGACAAGGACCTTTACTTGCTGAGCCAAGCCATCTAACCAGCCCAATAATTTTGCATTGCACAATATATTTTCATCTGGAACCTCCTTTGAATCAGTTCCTTAGGAGGATCCTGGAGTATGTTCTCCAATAAATCATTTCTTAATGTCTTTGACGTCTTTTTTGTTAGTTTTTCCTATTTGCTGGGTTGTTCATAATGAGCTACTTCTAAACTATTGCTGGTCTATGGTAGGCTGCTCCACCCCAGGCTTAGCTGTCCAGTCAGGTTTACAGATTGGTCTCCGCCAAGCAAAGTCCCAGATGGATAAGAATTTAAAATTTTGCATGTGTTATAGGGCATATCTGCTCTCTAAAAGAACATGCTCTGTTCTTTGTAAGTTTTCAAATGTACCACGCGTGTGCTTTGTTTCCAGGTCCGTATTGTGGGAGTTGGGCCGTTCCCCAAGAATTCTGGCTGAACTCAAACGAAGTGACTGTCCGCTTCCAGAGTGGATCTCACATTTCTGGCCGGGGCTTTCTGCTGGCCTACGCCAGCAGTGACCATCCAGGTACAACAGAAAAGCCATCAAGCCTATCCACCTGAGAGTTCCTTCTGCTCCTTATTTCTTCCTCTGGGCATAATTGTGATCTCAGACACAACAGTAAAATGTGAGAACAAGCTGGACATGGAGGCCCATGCCTTTAATCCCAGCATTTCAGAGCCGCGGGCAGGCTGATATCTGTGATTCTGAGACCAGGCTGGTCTACGTATGAGTGTCAGGCCAGCGGAGCTATGTAGCAAAACCCTGTCATGGGAGGAGAGGAAAGGGCCCTGGGGACAGAGGGGAACAGCTTCTTCATAAGTAGTTAGGGCATGTTGTGAATGGACCCGATGACATGTATGGGATAGAATAAATCTTGTTTCCTATGAGCCGCGAGGCTTTGGGGAAACTCTCCTGCTCTTAGTGTGGTCTGGCTTCTCCGAAGGCCTACCCCGAGCCTCCTTCCTCACTGAGGAAGCACACTTTTTAACTAGAGACCTTGCCCATGTCACACACCAGTTTGGAGACAGAACGTGAGGCCTGGTGAGCGGGAAACTGCTGGCTCCTTCCTCAGCCTCATGGGGCAGAGTCACCATCCCGCCACCCGCTCCATGCCTATCCAGGGTCACAGGGTGCCCTGTGTTCCTGCTGTCAGTCTGCTTAGGTAGAATCATGTCTGGAAGGGGATGTGCTACTCATAGGAAGGCAACTGTAGCTGGCGTTCACCATATTTTGCTCCTTAAGAAACATTCTTTTTTTTTTTTCGTTTTTTCGAGACAGGGTTTCTCTGTGTAGCCTTGGCTGTCCTGGAACTCACTCTGTAGACCAGGCTGGCCTCGAACTCAGAAATCCGCCTGCCTTTGCCTCCCAAGTGCTAGGATCAAAGGCGTGCGCCACCACCACCCGCCTTGAAACATTCTTGAAAAGGCTGCAGAGATAGCTCAGCGGTTAAGAGCACTGGCTGCTCTTCCAGAGGGTCCTGAGTTCAATTCCTAGCAACCACATGGTGGCCCACAACCATCTGTAATGGGATCCAATGCCCTCTTCTGGTGTGTCTGAAGACAGCTACAGTGTACTTGCATACATAAAATAGATAATTAAATAAGCAAGTAAGTAAAATAAATAAATAAATAAAAGTTTATGAAGAAGAAAGAACTGTTGCTGAGAATATGGGCTATTTGAGGAACTATTTTGCCAGTTTAACTAAATATGTTCCCCTGTAAGGACCTTCCTTTTTAGGTACTTGCTCCTGGTTGATTGTTGATCAGCACTGATTACCATGTAATTAAATTGTTCCTGTGTGACCCGAATGCCACTTGCCGAATTAAAATGTTCTGGGGAGCTGAGTACGTCACTATTGGTGGGTTCTGTCTCCAGAACCACAAAAATCCAGTTGTGGTGGCACTAACATGTAACACTCAGGGAGGAGAACCGAGATGACCAGAACACTTCAGGGTCATCCTCAGCTACATAGTGACTTGTATGGTCAAACCTGGACTAGCCTGGGCTACCTCAGACTCTGTCAAAAGTAGGGGAAAATGCTAGGCGGTGGTGGTGCACGCCTCTAATCCCAGCACTTGGGAGGCAGAGGCAGGCGGATTTCGAGGCCAGCCTGGTCTACAGAGTGGGTGATAAGATTTTTAATGGTATTTCTCCTGTTAAGCATGTTGTGTACATGAAATCCGCAGGTGTATAGTTTTTCAGTTAAAGTAGATTTTGTTATTGTTCTCTAGACTCTAGACAGTAGCACTGAAAACTCCCCACTGGTGATAGGAAAGAAGAAAGGAACTGATTAAACCCTGGAGACTGTAATCCCAGACTTTATTTATGTGTAGACAAGAAAAATTCAAATAACATGATAATGCTTTCCAAGTTTTCTTTTTTAACTGAAAAGAAATATTTAGGAACAGGTGGCCTGTTTTCTGCTCACCTGCTCATTGTACTTCTCTTTATTTGTAATAGATTTAATAACCTGTTTGGAACGAGGCAGTCATTATTTCGAGGAAAAATACAGGTAACTATGTGTACTAAATTATTCATGTATAGCAATAAGGAGTGTTTGAGATGGTCCCGAAAGGCAGAATCTGCAAACCCTTTGCTCTGCAAATAATTGTGGTTTTTCTAGGCCAGAAGTTCCTATTGCACTGACTACTCATGCAATCTCTGTCGCTGTTGAAGTGAAAAAGCAAAGGTAGATGATACGAACAAATAAGTGAGCATTATCAAGTTTTGTCTGTATGAACAATCCCAGGCTGCAGAGACGGCTCCGCAGTCAGGCGTGCACACTGCTTCTGCAGAAGGACTGAATTTGGTCTCTAGTCCCACGTCAGGAAGCTCACAACTATTTGTAACTCCAGCTCTGGGAGATCTAAGGCTCTATTCTGACCTCTTTGGGCACCTGTACTCAACGTGCTCATGGCCGTACCCATAGGAAAATACCCATTTGCGTGCAGGATTAAAGTGTGTGAATTCAAAATAGCATTTAAAAAAAAAGCAGCAGGGTGGGGATGGCTCAGACTGAGTATGGTAGTGCACACCTGTATTATCCTAGTCATTGAGAACTGGAGGCAAGAGGTTCAGTAGTGAGCCTGGGCTGAGCTGTGTGGAACACACACACACACACACACACACACACACACACACACAAGAGACAGGAAGAGGAGAAGGAGCTTGTATTTGGGACTTGGTCCGTAGTTTGCTGATCCCTTAGTTCTGCTGTATTACCAGTGAGTCACAGTTGAGTCTGGCGTATACTTTTTCCCTGGAGGGTATTTGGAAATGAGTTGTATAATCCTTTCATAGGGTTTTTGTCTTTTACCCTAAAGAAAAGCCTAGAGAGGATAAGGATATGGATTGTGAGTTCAACTTTACTTTAACTACGAGCCTACTTAATTTCTTATAGCTATTTCTTCCTCAGCCGTCATCGAAGTGATGTGGTCTAGAGGGAACTCCTCATCATACGGATGGCCTTTCAGCAGTTCTTTATTATGTAGGGCTGTCCTAAGCATTGGGGGAGTGCCTTCCTTCCCTGGATTTTACTGCCTACATGTCATTTGTGACAAACACGACTGTGTACACAGTGCCTCATGTTTTCTAGGGGACAAAAACACCCCCAGTTTCTGTCTAGAAGTCAGTGCCAACAGCAATAACGAGAAACTATAACTTTAGAGTGCTTTCTCAATGGCCTGTGCAGCTCTCCATACCACACACGTAAGTAGCTGATGGTATTTCCGCGTTCCCGGGAGGTTGCTTCCGCCACATCACGGAAATGGAGGCTCAAAACCACTAAGTCACTACACGAAGTTGCTCAGGGAGCTAGATTTAAGAGCTCGTGTTCTTAACTATCTCAGACATTTGGACGCTCTCAGTGCGGGTGTTTGATGTGCAGCATCAGCTCCAGTATTAGCTAATGTTAAGTATACTTAAGGAATATGAGAAATCCAAGTCTATGAATGTCAATGTTGCTTTGTAAGGTTATGGTTCAACCCATGTATTCAGGGGCTAATGGCCTCCTGAGTTTTATCAGCCACACGTTTCCAGGGCACCGGTGATAAGTTCCTGAGAATCATAGGAAAGGACAATGTATTCCAACATCTAGTGTGACATTATGGTGACAGATTGGTTCCACTGTAGGCCAGCCATTTTGCAGTGCTTTAGTATGGCCACTAATGCAGGCCCACACCTCTCACCCATCATTCTGGAATACAGAAGAAACCTTTGCAAGCTCTTTGTTACTCGTTTGATTGTCAATTCATTTGACAGCAAAATTAGACTACATTAGCAGGAGGCTATTTAGTCTTTCTGATGTTACTTGCTATAGCTAGACATGCTACAGCTCTTGATTAATGTGCATGGGCTCCATGGGGGGTCTTATATTATGAGCATCATCGACACCATCTCAGTTTCCTACACTCCTAAACTCTCTGAATTCAGAGGCTCATCTGGCACTAAGCAATCCTTCTCTCAAGGACCTGCCAGCCTGCAGGAGGTTGTTTTTTATTTCTTGGTTCCTTGATTACGGCTGCCATGCGGGGGCCCTAGGAAAGAACTAGGAAGCATTTATTTGGGTCCTTTGATAATTAGTTGTCATCACATGGTAATTTTCTAAGCAGTGAGAGGAAAGTAAATGGAAGGGAAATTAAAAAGACAGCTGCTCTTTTGGAATACTCTGTCACATAAATGGAGTAAACAGGCCTCAACCCTACACAGAGACTAAAGGCAACTGAGGGAGGAAGCTGAGAGCAGCCACTGATCACCCCATACCAAGGGGCCAACACTGAAAAAACGCATACAAGTCGCAGGGGCAAGGCCATGCAGGTTGTATTTATGTATTTAGGGATGTATGTATATGCACATGTGTAACAACAATTAGTGAAAAGAGAGGCCATGAATTTGAAAGAGACTAAGGAGGAGGGGCATATAGGAGGCTCAGAGGGAAGAAAGGGAAGGAGGAAATAGTATAACTATATTATAATAGAGGGAAGGAAGAAAGGAAAGAAGGAAGGAAGGAAAGAAGGAAGGAAGACTGTCAAGTCATATAGAAACAGGGACATAGAGCGTTCATCTTCAAAGCTGTCAGTGTTTTTATACCTTGTGTGTGTTTGTGTGTGTTCAAAAATGTAAGCAGCTGTCCTTGATGTATTGATGCTTCAAGAAACTAGAGAGAAAAGAGACTGAACTGCAGGGAGTTCATACTGCTGTGGTCAGGGTCAGCTAGCTAACCTTGGTCCGAGCCAAGTCACTCACACTCACTCTAGTACTGAGACCCTTTGTCTTCGTTAGGAACTCCAGTGCTGTGAAGAGACACCATGACCAAGGCAACTCTTATAAGGACAACACTTAATTGGGGCTGGTTTACTGGCTCAGAGGTTCAGTCTGTTATCATCATGGCGGGAGAATGGCAGCATCCAGGAGAGTTCTACATCTTCATCTGAAGGCCAATAGAAGACTGACTCCCAGATAGCTAGGAGGAAGGTCTCTCAAAGCCTACCCCTACAGTGACATACTTTCTCCAACATGGCCACACCTCCTAAAGGTGCCACTCCTTGGGTCAAGACTATTCAAACCACCACGCCCTTCAGTCACTTTACATCACAGTCTGTGATGGGTTCCTGGAAAGCTCTTTGAAAGACTTAAATAAATGGAGCCCTATTTTATTACGCGTTTATCACGTATGTGTATAAACACGTGGGTCAAACTTCCTCTGAACATGTGATCCTTTTGTCTCAGCCTCTTGATTTGTTGAGATTACAGGCTTGTGTGATGGGACCTGACTAAAGTCTTGTTTTAAAACATTCTTCGTAAGTGTAAGGGTCATTTATTTTTACATGGACCACTAGTATCTGTTATAGTAATCCTAGTGACTGTGTACTTGAACTATGGCAAGTCCAAGGTGAAATGTACTACAGGTGTAAAATATATTCTCAGTACTAGGAAAAAAACAAAGTTAAATTATCTCCTTGATTCTTGGTTTTTTTTCCCCAGTATAAGTGGAAATTAACAGAATTTAGGTATATTGTGTTAAGTGTATATTATTAATTTTACCTGTTTCTTTTTACTTTTCCTGATATAGATACTAGAATATTTAAATTTACACATATGGCTTCTATTTTGCTTCTGCATTAGAGTATAGTTTATATAATGAGCTACTGGAGTACCCAACACCAAAATTGTGCTCCAAGAGAGAGCTTACTAGTGTTGCTTTTCATCTTCTTTTTATCCATCCAAACAAAAATGCTATATATTTTAAACATTTCCTTTAATAAGAATAAGGTTATACTATATAGGTAAATTTTTCTTAGACATCTTAGAATCCAAGTGTGTTAGGGAACTAGCTTTGATAATTTACACATGGCAAATCCTCACAGAAAGCAAATTACCATTGTGTAAAACTTCTTTCCAGGTTAACATTTTAAATCAGTTTGTGTTTTTGTAAGTCAGGTTTCTCATTTGTCTTTAAAGCAAGATATTATTTGCCTATATTATGAAAGGGGGAGCTCAAAGTTGCCTATGCATTCATTTTTATTTCCAGAATTACCATGTGCTAAATAGGGCCATGGGTGGGGAATTAGTTTTTACTAACTGTGGAGCCTTTAGATCCAAAGACCTGTCCAACTTCTACAAAAGGCCATAGATTTATATACTCATTCATTCATTCATTCATTCATTCATATCTATCTCTCTTTCCTCTTCCTTGAACTCAGGGTCCACCCTTTTACATCTGTGTGTGCATGTGTCGGAAATTAAATTGAAGTGTAGTTTAATGCTTTCTTCTTTCAGTGTAATTTAATACCATATTTTTTTTTCCAGCAAATTCTGCCCAGCTGGTTGTAGAGATATAGCAGGAGACATTTCTGGAAATACAAAAGATGGCTACAGAGATGTAAGTAATTAAGGGAGATATCGAAGAAGTGTTGCTTGCTTCACCTGAATTAATTGCAAAATCAAGTGAAACAGGATACAGAACTCTATACAGATATATGCTTTACTATTTTATGAGACAGTAAAATGCAATAATTTTGAAAACAAAGTTATCTATGCACTCATTTCCAGCATTTCCAAATAGGAGCAGCAGAAGTGAAAGACAGAAGTATTTTTAGCACCTAAGGAGGATTATTCCATTGTATTGGTCAGCATTTTCTTCCTGTAATGAAGTCCTGAGAGAAATCTACAGTAAGATGTAGAAGTCCGTTTTCATTTCACATTTCGGCAGTTTCAGTCCAGCCTGCTTGCTGCTGGGTCTGAGGTGGAGCCCGAGAACCACTGGGAGGCAGAGAGAAGAAGAGGACATTCCAGGGTCCCTTTCAATGGCACATTCTTGGTGACCTAATTTCTTTCCATAAGGCCACACCTCATGAAGGTTCTTAAATGTCCTAATAGTGCTAAAGGCTGGAGAGATCCGGCATGAGCCTTGAGATCCAGACACGTGTCCAATTTCCACAAAAGGTCATAGATTTCTATACTTACTTATTCATTATGCTTATGCTATATACTTAAACAGTCATTCATCTCTCTCTCTCTCTCTCTCTTTCTCTCTCTCTCTCTCAGGGCCCATCCTTTCTTTTTCTTTTGCGTGTGTGTGTGTGTGTGTGTGTGTGTGTGTGTCTGTGTCTGTGTGTCTGTGTGTGTCTGTGTGTGTCTGTGTCTGTGTGTAATGTGCATATGTAGATGCACATGTGATGGCACATATGGAGATCAGAGAACGATTCTGTAGAGTCAATTTTCTCTTTTCCCTCAGTTTGGGGCTACCAGACATGCATCATCAGGTGACAAGTGTGTCAGCCGGGAGTCATCTTGCTAAATTAGCAAGACGAATTAGTTCCAACAGTATTAGTTGTGTAGTACTGCAGGTGTC
Organism: Montemys delectorum; assembly: GCA_019843815.1. Lineage (NCBI taxonomy): Eukaryota > Metazoa > Chordata > Mammalia > Rodentia > Muridae > Montemys > Montemys delectorum. Next base: position 11,873 of record JADRCD010183953.1, read on the forward strand.
TTCTATACTAGAGCTAGTGACGTTACTGGTTAATGAATAAAACACTGGTTAATGAGTTAATCACTGAATAAAGCCATCTGCCCTACTTCTGCCCACCCACCTCTGTTTTTATGTCTAAGAGGACTGTCTGGAAAAAATATATATTTCCCAGAAAAAAAAAATTCCAGAAGATTATTTTTCTAATCTGTCTATCCTGTCTCCTAATATATAATCCACTATTTATTTCTATTTACAGCTTTCCATCCTGGAAATATGCTCATTTTCTCTCTCTCTTTCTCTCTCTCTCTCTCTCTCTCCCTCCCTCCCTCCCTCCCTCCCTGCTTATATTACCATTTAAAATAGTTGACTTTGCATTGGACTGTTGAAAGAGTTGCTTTGATTTAGTTAAGATGTGAAATATCTGTAGTGCTGAGAGAAGCCGTTACTGACTTCTCCTCATGCGTGGAGAAGTACCTCATCCTGACACACTGCCGAGGTTGAAAACTTGCCTCTGGCAGGAGAGAAAGCTCCACAGTAATCTTGTTGTAGGATGTTTTTACATTTCATTTTGTTTCGTTCTCTTGGCACATCCTGATTTTGAAATAGATCATAGTGTAAATTTGCTTTTTTTGTTTCCTCTTTCCTGTATTGCTTTCGTTTATAAATTGGACATAGGATGTTCATCTGGCCTACTGGAATTTATTTTTTCTCTTTTAATGGTCTATATCTTTTTTAACCAACAACAACAACAAAAATGTAGAGAAGCTATTCCTAAATGATTCCATGAAATTAAGTAGAAGACAAAGGTTGAAATGGAGTTTCTTCCCTCTCAATGGGAAGGTTTTATTGTTCTCCTGTTAGGGGTTGAAGCGATCGATGGCAGGGCTATTCCTCTTGTGTGTTGGATCTGAGTGCTTTTCTGCAGGTGCTGGCATTCAGGATCCTTGTTCCTCACCAACTGCTTGACATCATTTCCTTTTGTTTTCTTTTTCTTTTTCTTTTTTTTAAAGATTTATTTATTTATTTATTTTATGTGTATGAGTACGCTATAGCTGTACAGTTGGCCGTGAGCCATCATGTGGCTGCTGGGAATTGAACTCTGGACAGCCGTTTGCTCCAGCTCTGGCGTAATACACTGTAGCTGTCTTCAGACGCACCAGAAGAGGGCGTCAGATCTCATTACGGGTGGTTGTGAGCCACCATGTGCTTGCTGGGATCCGAACTCAGGACCTTTGGAAGAGCAGTCAGTGCTCTTATCCACTGAGCCATCTCGCCAGCCCTTCTTTTGCTTTTTCAAGACAGGGTTTCTCTGTATAGCCCTGGCTGTCCAAGGAACTCACTCTGTAGACCAGGCTGGCCTGGAACTCACAGATCCATCTGCCTCTGCCTCCCAAGTGCTGGGATTAAAGGGGAGTGCCACAATGTCTGGCCACTGTTTACTTTTGAAAGTTCATCTCTTTACAAAAGTCTGCTTAGTACCTTCCCTGTATCTCTTAGATGCTTAGCAGCTGCGTTATAACAATGTGCAGCTGCTACCCCAAGGCTGAAGTAACATCTGTTGTCTCTAATTGTCTTTTCATATTAATATATTTATTTATTGGGAGACAGGGTCTCCCCTTATACCCTGGCAGACTTGGAACACTCTATAGACCAAATCTGCTTGTTTCTGTTTCCCAGTTTCTGGGATCAGAGACATGAAACCACCATACTCAGCTTATTTATTTTTTTAAAATACATTTTGTGTGTGTGTGTGTGTGTGTGTGTGTCCTATGCATACAGGTAAATGTTTACAATGTGGAGGTCAAAGAACAATATCAGGAATTCATTCTTTCTTTCCATGAAGGAATCCAGGGATCAAACTCAGGTGGTTGCACTTGTCACACAAGCCTTTTATCTACTGAGGCATCTTGCTGGCCCATCTCTATTTTCTGTGGCTTAGGAATCTCAGCAGGGTTTGATTTGGTTCCCACTTCAGGATCTCATAAGATAGAGCTGAAATGTCAGCTGGATCTACAGCCCCTCTGTGGCTCCTCTAGTGACAGGCCAGCTTTTAAGCTCGCAGTGCTGGGCATATTCAGCTTGAGAGTCATTGGACAGAAGGCCTTGAATTCTTGGATCTTAGCTGGTGGTGCTGCCATTCTTGTCATATGTCCTTCTAACATGGCTGCACATGTCCCTGAAGCCAGCAAGAGAAAATCATGAGGGGAAGTGTCTCGTACTAATAATGAGATACAGTAGAGAGGTGTGACATCCCACCTTTTTGCCATGTTCTATGAATTATTAATAGAATGTCACAGCTTCCTGTAGACAAGGGGGATTCCCAGGAGGCAGATCCTAGGGGTTATTTTAGAATCTATTCCATGGTAGCTTCCTCTGAGGAAGTACATTTAGTGTAACAAATCTTTTTTGGACGGTTCTTTGCAAAACTAGAGCATCCTGTACATCAACAAAACAGAATCTGGAAAACTAATTACTTGAGGAGTCATCGCTGAAGTAGAAGCATTCAGACTTGAGGGAGGTTATATCACGGAGTTTGTTTATTTGTGACAGATTCCTTTGTAGCCCCAGGCTGGCCTTAAACTTTGTGTACCCAAGGCTGGGTTTAAGCTCCTGGTCTTTCTGTTTCCATCTTCCAAGGGCTGGGATTACGTAGTTTATTGAGAATATGGGATCTTAAAGCTGTCATTACAAAAAGCCATTGCTTCATTTCTGTGTGTGGCTCCAAAAGAGCAGCAGGATCCATGGATAAACTTAGAGATGCCAAGTTCAGCTGGATAAAAGGAATAATTAAATAGCATAGAGAGCAATATGGTATTTAGAGACCTATGTAGATGTTATAAGCAGTGATTGGTGATAGTATGTGTGAGTGCTGCTGCCAGTGGGATGGGGACAGAATGAGGACCTCTAGCTGTATGTGAAGAACTTAAAAGGACCTTTCTGAGTCCTTAAGATTCTGGGGTCTGCCTCAACGGACATCCATTCTATGTCTGTTTCTAATGCCATCAGCAGTGGGCTTTGGGCTTCTCCTTAAGATCTGACCATAAGACAGCTTTCCTTTGCCACCTTCCCACCTTTGTAAAAGTGGGATATATCTGCTTTTCAATGGTATATGTCACTTAACTAATTTATTTTTATCATTATTTCTTGGGGGGGGAGGAACTATATATCATGGTGCAAGCAGTGGTCAGAGGACAGTTTGTGGAAGTCTATTTTTTCTTCACTGTATGGATTCCAGAAATTGAATCTATTGTTGTGAAGAGACACCACGGTGAAGGCAACTCTAAGAAAAGAAAGCATGTGATTGGGGCTTGCTTACAGTTTTAGAGGTGGGGAGTATGGTGACAAGCATGGTGCTGGAGTAGAAGCTGAGAGAGATGGAGAAGAGAGAGAGAGAGACTGGACTTGGCATGGGCCTTGGACTTCCTACAAGGCCACACCTCCTAATCCTTCTAATCCTTTCAAACAGTGCCACCCCCTGGTGATTAAAACATTCGAATGAGCCTATTGGGCAATTCTTACTCAAACCACCACTGATCTTAAGTAGTCACCGTGGAAGCTCACTGGGTACCTTTAGGTCTTGCTGACCTTAACTAATTCATTTTACAAATTCATTGCTCTCAAAAAGGTATTCAAGGAACTGTCTAAATATCCACTAAGCAAGGGCAACAATAGTAGACTTGCCAAAGTAGACAGGTAAAGCCCATGAGACTTCATCCTTACTCAGAAATACAGGAAGCTGAGAGCAGGAGAAATAATCTTCTCCAGGGAAGAAAACATCAATTGATTATTCGATTCCAAATGATCAGCCCTGGCAAGAATCATGAATAGCATTATACAGAATGAGCAGGTAAATATATACACACACACACACACACACGAGCGCGTGCGATGCTGGGAGCCATGGCTCTAACTATGGCCTAGTGAAAAATTACTAGCTTACATTTACACCCCTGAGAGAACATTTGTAGTCTAACAGAATATTTGTGGGTGTTGAGGACATTGACCCTTGGTTTCAGGAACTGAAGATTGCCACTAGCCCTCCTCTGCGGCGGGCTCTTCCCCTCTCCCTTGCCACAGGCTCTTCCCCCTCCCTTGAAGCTTTCTCCTGCTGTGCTTATATTGCCATCCCTGAAGTAAAGTTTTTGGAGCTTGATCAGACAACTGTCTTGCTCTCATTCTTCGCGTCTCTCGTCTATTTCGGTCTCCCTCTCCCCTGCCCTAGGACCCTGTTGAACGCCCAGCGGGTTGGGGCAGTGGCACCCAACTAATCATTTTCATTAAGAAAGGCCACAAATTTGAAATACAGCAAGGAGGGGGTATATGGGAGGGTTTGGAGGGAAGAAAAGGAAAGGAGAAATTATGAGATTATAATCTCAAAATAAAGGATATTGAATATTAAAAATTAAAAGTATACTCCTGGACTAGGCAAAAAAGGGAGAAGAGAAACAACCCCCCAAAAAAACTAGAGAAAAAGGAATAATAGGTGTTTCTATGTAGTAGTTAAAATTTACTTTTCATATTTCCTAAAGTGTCTATAATTACTTGATTATAAAAATGTTACAAATCCACCAATATAAAAACTATAGGAACTGTAATCCCCAAGTACATAGGGACAAGCCACATGGCACGTGATTAAATTTATTTCATTTTATTTCTTTTTTATTTTGTTTTCTTTATATGAGATAGGGTTTTATTTTGTAGCTGGAGAGGACGTTCAATTCCCTGTGTAGCCTAGGCTGCCTTTGAACGTGAAACTCTCTTGTTTCCTTTTCCCTAGAATGTGTTTTATAACTTACCACCTTGCTATTTAAGCACATGCTTTACTTTTTTTTTTTTTTTTTTTTTTTT
>JADRCD010183956.1:0-10614 GCA_019843815.1 Montemys delectorum
TGCTTGTGTGCTGATCACTATTCCCAGAGGTATTACATCCATCTCTGCTTCTGTGCCCAACATGCTGCTGCTGATGGCCAGTATTAATGATGTTACTCATCAACTTCTAGGCATTTGGCTAAGATTAAGTGTAAAAATATGTTCAAGAAAAAAAATCAAACTTAAAATTCTGTGACTTAAAAGTATCTCAAGTGAATTAAGAAAGAATATTGAGGTCCTGTGGATGCTGTAGTAGTTAACAAATTCCATCCTTATGTTTACATCTCATTATAGACACTAAGCCTCAGCAGGCTGGGGACTTTTTGTCCTGACTCCCCACTGCATTTCTTCACACAAGTTGTTCAACAGTGACGTTCACAGTTCTCATAGCTTTCCCTCTATTATCTAGATTTCAAGAATGGTGTCAATATTGCTCCCTCAAAATATCCATTCCAATTACTTTCATAAACCTTACTAGTTTGGCTTATTTGTGAACAGTTTCTTATTTCCTTAATTATGTTTCTGTGATCATTTTTGATATTTTTTCTCTAAATTTAATTTAACTCCTGCAATACATGCAATTAGTTGTTGATATAGTATAGTTTGTACAAAATACTCATTGAAATAATTTGAATGGTTTGATAGGTGAACTTGTTGCATACATATTTACTTCACTTTGGGTATTTAGTAGGTTAGATTGCAACTGGTCAACCTGGCAACTATTCATATTAAATGGATCTCTGTTATAAAGCTGTTTAGCTCACTATAGGAATATAAGAATGGTTATTGTAGTCCTTCACAAAGGGAAAACAGGAAATTGATGCTTGATAATGATAGGTTTGTCAAGGAACCTTTGAAATATAAACCTCTTCATTTTTTTCAATTAAGTTAGATATCTTATTAAGTTAGAGCATAAGTTTAGAACCTAAGAAGGAGAATACAACACTTGGATTCTAAGAATGAATTCTAGCATATATTGACTATACAACACAGATTGGAAGATGAACAATTTTAATTACAAATGAACTGACTGACAGTGATTACTACTCTTAAACACAAACAGCATGTTTGATGACATATTAGTAACAAGTCCATCTGTACCACATGTTTTTCAAAGTTCCAAATATGTTAAGCTTCCACAATTAGTTCCATTGTAGTAATGTAAGAGTCCTTTTTTAAAAAAATTAGTCTTGAGTGGTTAGCAGAGATTTATGAAATCTCTGTGCAAGATTCTAAGGCATGTAATCTCAAAGTGGCACCAATAAAGATAAGGAACATGCTTATGTTAAGTTGCTAATCAGTAGTAAGGAAACTACAGCATTAATATAGGCTGCTGTGATTGCTTTTAGACACTTCAAAGAACTTGAATGAAGGCCATTTTATGTAGTATACCACAGACATTGGACATACCCCTTGGAGAAGTCTAGTTGGAACTGCCCTGGAAAACTTCACCTGAGGACCAGTTATCATAGTAATATAAGGAAGGATGGAATCTGACTAAGGAGAAGAACTATCAATAGTTTATCTAGTAAAATTTACAAACTACTTCAAAGATTAACTTAGCAAAATATTCTCAAGAGTATAGTATTTGCATCTTGTTGGTTACCAAGTATATTAGTAGACTCTGGGGGATTAACTTCCTCATGTGGGAAAAGCATTATTTCAAGGGGTAGGGCTGAGGGTACTACTTCCTCAGGTGGGGCAAACCCTTGAGAATCTGAAGATTTAAAATTCTCAGCTTTAATAGGGTCTTCCCACACATCTCCGTCCCAAGTTATAGGATCTTTGTCAACTAGTGCCCTTACTTTAACCACTGACACCCTCTGAGGCTGAGACTTGAATTTTCGATGTAATTCAGCCAACTTTATAATGAAAGCTTCAGTTTGATTTTCTGCAACTTGAGCTCTATGGCTGCTGGAGTGAAGATTTTCTTCAAGGACACACTTAAAAACTTTTAGATCATTTACTTTTGTCTGGAGTCTTTTGATATTATCACACAAGTCCTTATTTTCCTTTATTGTTTTTTTCTTGAGATGCTAAGAGCAGCCAACTAACAAAATCATTTTCCAATTTCTTTCCCATTTTGTAGAAAGGTTTGTACACCGAATACCCGAATTCATCATGATAATCAAGGGCATTAGCTTCTTTGAGCTTGAAATATAGTTGTGACCACAGGTCTTCAATATTCTCTGAGCTCCCAGAGGGAGAGAATTTGGAGAGATTTCAGTAGTTGAAGGTGCTGATGGATTCCCAAACCATGTCCAGATTTTTAAAAGATCTATCCTTATATATCTGCTCCTCTAGAGGCACTCTGGGTACCAATTTTGTATTAATCAGGGTTTTCTAGAGTCACAGAACTTATGGTAGAGTCAAACTCCCAACAATCAACTCCCAACAATGATCAGCAACAGCTGTGAATGGAAGTCCAAGGATCTAGCAGTTGCTCAGTCCCACAAGGCAAGCAGGTGAAGCAGAGAGAGCCTTCCTTTTTCCAATGTCCTTATATAGGTCTCCAGCAAAAGGTGTGGCCCAGATTAAAGTGTGTACCACCACACCTTTAATCCCAGATGATCTTGCTTGAACTAGTAGATCTTCCAATTTTAATCTTCTAGGATTCATAGCCACTATGCCACCATACCTTTAATCCCAGATGATCTTGAACTCATAGATCTTCCTATCTTAATCTTCTGGGATTCATAGCCACTATATCTCAAGATCTCCATGCCAAGATTTAGGTCAGAAACTTGTATCTCTCAGCCTTCAGATTAGGGTCACAGGTGAGCCTTTTAATTCTAGATTGTTGTTCATTTCAGATATAGTCAAATTGACAACCAGGAATAGCCACTACACCAAGGTGCCCCTAACTAGACTAAAGGCCCATCAGATAGTCGGGATTTTTTTTTTTTTTTTTTTTTTTTTTTTTTTTTGCCTTCTATCACAAACCAGTGCTTAGCAGTGTGTGGTGATTATTGCATATTTTATTTTCTTCACTGTCACTACTACTCTTAGTATATTTATTTAAGTAAAATAAGCTCTTGATATGATAAACTAAACGTTTCTTTTTAAATAAAATAAGTGATGTATTTAAATTTTTACTCTACTGAACTGCTTAAAGTATATTATCTTTGACCCATGTTTATTTGAAATGTATTTCATTATTATTTTCTTTATTTAAAATCCAGTAGTTCACCCTCCTCAGTTCCCCCTCCCACTGTTCTTCATTCTATTACTCCTCCCACTTGCTGCCTAGAGAATGTCCCCTGAAGATCTCCCTTTTCCCTGGGGCCGCAAATCTATTCAGGATTAGATGCATCTTCTCCCACTGAAACCTGACCAGGTGGGGTGGATCTTTGCTGTTTCTGCCAGGGACTTTGGACTGGCCAGGGTTGGTGGCCCAGTCTTGGTAAACTCCCTGGGGTTTGTGTTAGTTGAGACTGCTGGTGTTCCTATGAGGTTGCTCTCCCTTTCAGATTCTTCTGTCCTGTCCCTAACTCAACGATAGGGGTCCCTGACTTCAGTCCAATAGTTGGGTGTAATTATTTATGTCGGTCTCAGGCAGCTGCTGGTAAGATCTTTCAGAGGACAGTGGTATCCTTTGGAAGCACACCATAGCATCAGAAAGAGTGTTAGGTCTTGGCACCCTGCCATCACCCGCTCCTCGACCTCCAATGAGATGTATCCCAAGTTGGGTCGGTCATTGGACCACCTTTCCTTCAGTCTCTTCTTCAGTTTTATCCTTGTAGTTCTTTTAGACAGGAACAATTCTGGGTAAGAAATGTTGACTGTGGGTTAGTAACCCTGTCCCTCCACTTAAGGCCCTGTCTATCTACTGATGGTAGACTCTTTGAGTTCCCTCTTTCCAAAGTTGAACATTTTGGCTAAGATCACCCCCATTGAGCCCTGACAGGCTCTCACCTCCCAGTTCTCTGGAACTCTCTGAAAGGTCCCACCATCTCCCATCCCCTGAGGCTGCATATTTCCATTCATTCTCTTGACCTTGTGGGCTTCTCTCCTGCCCCCCAATACCTGATCCAATTCACCTTTCTCCTCCCCCTCTCCTCTCCCTCTCTAATCCTTCCCTCCCTCTGCCTCTCATGAATATTTCCTTCCCTCTACTAAGTGTGATTGAAACCTCCTCACCTGGGCCTTTCTGCTTGTTATACTTTTTATGGTCTGTGGATTGTATCTTAGGAATTCTGTACTTTTTGGCTAATATCTACTTATCAGTGAATACATACCATGCATGTACTTTGGGTCCCAGTTGCCTCACTCAGGATGATATTTTCTAGTTCCATCCATTTGCCAGAAAAACTCATGATGTCCTTATTTGTAATAGCTGATTAGTACTCCATTATGTAAATGAATGCCATTTAATGTACCCATTCTTTGGTTAGGTTGAAGGACATCTGGTTTGTTTCCTAGTTCTGGACATTACACATAAGGCTGCTATGAACAAGGTGGCTCACCTGTCCTTGTGGTATGGTCAGGCACTTTGGGTTTATGCCCAAGAGTGGCATAGCTGGATCTTCAAGTAGAACTATTCCAATTTTCTGACAAACTGCCAGATTGATTTGAGAGTGTTTGCTTCAGTTTGCAATTCTACTAGCAATGGAAGAGTGTTACTTTTTCTCAATGTCCTCACCAGCAACTGTTGTCACCCGAGTTTTTGATCTTAGCCATTCTGACTAGTGTGAGGTTGAATCTCAGGGTTGGTTTTTTTGTTGTTGTTGTTTGTTTCTTTTTTGTTTGTTTTTTGTTTTGTTTTTGTTTTTGTTTTTTTTTGCATTTCCATGATGATTAAGGACATGTAAGATTTCTTTAAGTGTTTCTTGGCCACTCGAGATTCTTCTGTTGTGAATTCTCTGTTTAGCTCTGTACCCCATTTTTATTGGCACTTTTGGGTTTTTTTGCAGGTTAAATTCTTAAGTTCCTTATATATTTTGGATATCAGCCTTCTAGCTAGAGCAGTTAGACAACAAAAGTAGATCAAGGGGATACAAATTGGAAAGGAAGTAGTCAAAGTTTCACTATTTCCAGATGATATCATAGTATAAAAGCAACCCCTAAAATTCCACCAGATAATTCCTACAGCTGATAAATACCTTCAGCAATGTGGAAGGATACAAATTAACTCAAACAAATCAGTAGCCTTCCTTTACAAAACTGACAAATAGGTCGAGAAGGAAATTAGGGAGACAAAACCCTTCACAATAGCCACAAATAATATAAAATATCTTGGCGTAACTCTGACCAATTAAGTGAAAGTTCTGTAAGACAAGAACTTCAAATCTCTGAAAAAAGAAATTGAAGACTTTAGAAGATGGAAAGATCTGCTGCCATGCTCTTGCATTGGTAGGATTAACATAGTGAAAATAGCCATCTTATCAAAAGAAACCTACAGATTCAATTCAATCCCCATCAAAATTCCAATGTAATTCTTCACAAACATGGAAAAAACAATTATCAACTTCATATGGAAAATCAAAAAACAAAGGATAGACAAACAAAATTCTCAACAAAAAGAATTTCTGTGGGAATCACCATCCCTGACCTCAAGCTCTACTGCAGAGCAATAGCGATGAAAGCGGCATAGTATTGGTGGAGAGACAGACTGGTAGATCAATGGAAAATAATCAAAGACCCAGAAGTAAACCCACACACCTATGGACACTTGATCTTTGACAAAGAAGCCAAAAACATAAATGGAAGAAAGAAAGCATCTTCAATAAATGGTTCTGGTCTAACTGTATGTAGGAAATGAAAACAGATCCATGTTCATCACCTTGCAGCAAGATTATGTCCAAGTGGATCAAGGATCTCAACAGAATACAAGATACATTGAATCTAATAGAAGAGAAAGTAGGAAAGGACCTCAAAGTTATTGATTGGCACAGGGGGAAGTTTTCTGAACAGAACACCAGTGGTTCAGGCTTAAGATCAAAAATAGATACATTAGACCTCGTGAAACTGAAAAGCTTCCTCAAGGCAAAAGACATCATCAAATACTTTAAAGAAAATACAAATTTTTAAATATTTTACCTTTCACTTACAATAAACTATCTAAATGTGTTAATAGAATGTCTGTCCAAGGAAACTGGCCATCCTAAAAGACATTTAGCATTTACTTTTGAAATAGGAGTTATATAAAAGTGGCAAGAAGAGGAGCCTTAAATACAGGAAAGCAAGTAATGAAGAGACAAATGTGGTAATGTGTCAGGTAGTCAGAATCTATCAAATACTACAGGCTATGTAAGACAGCATAGAAGATGAAATTCAAACTTTTTCAATGTTATAATACTTGCAAAAGAAAAAACAGACAATTAAAAAGTAATTTTGAATGTTGCAAAATGTCAACTAATCTCAACATAGGCATTGGTTATTTTTAAACTTGTTCATTATCTGCTTCAATCTCCAGGCAATTTCTTATGAACACATTGTTACTTATTATATTTATGCCACTTCCTAGGGCATATGCATATTAAAAAATTCATTGTTGATATTATGTGATATTTCTGGTATCATCAGAAGAGATTTTGATATATTTGTATTAGTTATTTTGCTATTAAATAAAATTTTAAATTGTTTAGAAAAAATTTAAGTAAACATTTATGGATAATAAGCATTAAATAAAATTTCTTCCTAATGAGACATTCTGATATACTTTACAAATTAAAATATTTGCTAAGATTTGTCAAGATTTGTTTTATATATATAAAATGAAAGCAGAAGTAAGACTGTAGAGCCCAAGAATTTACTGTGGCAGAGCAGAGCAAGAGAATTGAGGGTCCCATGTGCTCAGTGTATAATATATGCCTGTCAGACAACTTAAAAACTAAATAACCTTTTAAAAATCACATAATATGGCAAGGTGGGTTCTGGAAAAGTAGTTAATTGTCTATTAATTTGTTCATCTTCCAGCTTGGCTTGCTTCTGCCATTGTATCCACTACATCCGACACCTCCTGGAAACTTTGTTTGTTCATAAAGTTTCTACAGGACATACTCCTATGAAAAACTTGATAACGGTGAGAATTAAGATATGTTATGAATTTAATTTATATTTCAAAATATATAATTTACATTGCATCATTGTGTTAGCTATAGTTTCAGTATCTGTGAAGAAAGAAAAAAGAAAGAAAGAAAGAAAGAAAGAGAGAGAGAGAGAGAGAGAGAGAGAGAGAAAGAAAGAAAGAAAGAAAGAAAGAAAGAAAGAAAGAAAGAAAGAAAGAACCACAATGACCAATAGCAACTAGGGAAGTAAAGGTTTATTTTTTTCCTTCTATTGCTAAATGTCTCATTGAAGGAAGCAAGGCAAGGTTTTCTTATGCACACACACCTGCACAGGAGAGCCATGACCCATTATGACCTGAGCTCCTGCATATCAGTGATTAATCAAGGAACTATCATGAAGGCTTGCCTACATACAAATCTTAGAGAATCTTTCCCAATTTTGGTTCCTTCTACACTATTAACTTTTGTCAGTTTGAAAACAAACAACAAAGCAGATACATTGTCTATATGATATTCACTTTTTCTTAAAACTAGGCTTTCATTCCCTAGTGTGACTATATATATATATATTTTCATACAAGTATGCCTATATTATATATACAAATATATGTACATATGCACACACACATATATACATGCATACATATACACATATGTATGTACATATATATTAACCATTTTCTTTGTGTTTTGTGACAATCTTAGTTAATAAACTCTCTAAGAACATAGGATATAAAGTAGATCATGCACGTAAACTTATTCATGCGAGCATTGAATCAGATTCCTTAGCCACTTTGAAATGGAAGAAAGCCACTTGTATTATGTGGTTACTGTAGCTTCCAGTGTGATCCTAGAATCTGCCTTGAGAAAAAGATAAGAATCTAAAGATATCAAAGGTCAAGAAGCTACCAAAAAATTCAAGAAAATTTTCAGACATTGCATTAAAAACATAAATTAGGCAACTCTACAATTCAAGTTTTCAATTAAAAATCAATATAATTTTTCTTATTTGAGTTATTATTAATAGTATGTTCTTCAAATTTTTTTTTGTACAAATATATACTAAAAAAACAGTGTATTCTAGAATGCTAAAGAACCGCCTCTCTAAACTACTGATTTGAAACCATGGAAGATGAGTGCTTTAGCCTCTATGATCAAGTCTGACAATGTCTTCCATAATTAATCAGCAAATATTAGAGGTAAAGATTATGTTGACATTGTTCTATGTAATGTCAATACTTTGCTATAGATTATTTCAGTAAATTAATATATTTGTATGATAAAAATAATTGTTTTTAATAAATAATTATATAATATTAAATACTGGTACCCATGAATATATAAAGCTTGCAACAAAGTTATGTTTTCTTAATGATACCAAAATTTAGTGTTAAATGTTGCTTTACATTGTGCAGAAGCATTCCATGTATTCAGTTTGGACACTTTACAAAGCAACAACAACAACAAAAAATCTGCAATAGCCAGTAGTTCAGTGGGGGAGACAAGAACCTGTGAACCTCTCGCTGGTATGTGGTGGACAGATGACGGCCCAGTATGGTTTAAGTCCATTGTAGTTAGTCCATGGTCTGGGGGAACATTCCTGTATTGTCTGTACCATGAACTGAAAGCAGCATTAGAAAGTCTGTATCATCCCGTCTACGTTCTAAATGCTGTCACTTCAGCGATATCCCATGCAACTGAGAGGGGGTGGCATATATGTCCTGTTCAGAAATGAAAAGCCAACAACGCCCTTGAAGTCCTCAGCACTCCTCTCAGAGAAGTTTCTCTGAGTAACGGTGGAAGTGACATTTGTCTGTAGGAAGAAACATAAATGTTTATAACGTAGCTTCGGACCGTGGCGGTTTAGCCTAACAACTAAAGTAAATTCACCTGCAAATTTTAAAACCTCAGGCATTGTTTTTTGACCAGGAATAAGGTATCAAGCATGAATGCCTATGACTCTTGATGGATTCTGAGGAAAGGCATTCATTTTCTTCAGATTTGTGTCCACTGGGGAGACCATCATATTCATGATGACTATCCTGATTAAACTAAGTGAATCAAAAAAGAAAGAAAGAAATAAGCCCACAGCCACAGGAACAAAATACACAATTGACATTGGAAGGGAAGGGAAGGGTACATGTAGGCCAAATAGTAAGTATGTACAGAGCATAGGAGAGAGATAAAGAGAATGAGGGGTTGCAGTAATCAGATGCACTTCATACAGTTATAAAGTTTTCAAGGCACAAAGTCAAGGAAAGTAATTTTAAGATGCTACAGTGTGCATGTACATGTATGAGTATTTAGATAATAATAATGTATTGTTTAATGTATCATTTCGATGTTTTATTTTTGTTTTGTTTTATTTGTAGGGATGTGCATTTTATTGGGGATTCACTTCGTGGATGGCTTATTATATTAATCACCCAAGATATACACCACCATGTATGTACAATTTCTTTTTAACTAAACCCATGCCAAAATACAAGCTCAGCTCTTAGTTACATTAAAAAGGGAACGTCTTATACTTAACAGAAATTAATGAAAATGCCAATTTTCAATTTTATCTATAATATAATTTTTAAAATTTTCATGTAGTCTTAAAAAACTAAAGTTGACAGACATGGATAATTTTTCTAGAAATTCTAAGAAAATTACTAGTTACTTGTCCAAAAAGAAAAAATAAAGTGATAAATAAAAATTAAAAAGGAAGCTTACCCACAGCCACATAATGATTGCTAAGAAAGGGAGAATCAGTTTTCCCCAGGAATGAGACCTTTGAGAGGTGATGTAATCCTAAGTGGTCAGCATTAAAAACATGCTTATACAAGCAGCTCTAAATGTATTCCAGGCTATGTGTGTGTAAACATATTTATATATACATATATTATAATATATTTATTATTACATTATATACACAATGTATAAATATCTAATATATACTGTGTATAGCATTTTATGTATGAATGTTATACATACATATATTATATATTATGTATTACATAGAAATACATACGTAACCTTTACATGCACAACATACAGTAGTAGTACACCTATCTACAAAAGATATATTTAAAATATAATAAAAATGTAAAAGATATGTTTCTTGTACTTATTCCCTTGATAATTATGAAGCTCTTACAACAGTGAGACTACAAAGCACACTAGAAATTTACAAAATTAACGTAATAAATATAAAAGGTACAAAATAATAGAATTATGTCATTTTTTTCATTACCTTGTTAAACAACAAAAAGAACACTGAAATGTGCTGTTATTTTCTGGGCCATTTTATACATGTAGTTAAAATAAGACCTTAGCAAGATACACGCTACTTTCCAAAAGCTTATATAAAACAATTTTAGATTCCATTTGTTTTCTAAATAGTATTAGCATACAAAAAGGAAAGTACATTGTTGTACCAAGAGCAGGGCCGCCTGGTATTGAGGCTTGTAGCTCTCCCTCTCCCTGGTGTTTAGGCCTGTGGGTGGGGCATTCGTTAGTTAAAAAGGGGGCAACGTATAAATGAAATATTTTATTGTAGGGAGGAGAAAATAGGCTGGTCAAGTAGAGAGAAGGAAAGGAGAGGGAAGAGAGAGAGAGAGAGAGAGAGAGAGAGAGAGAG
>JADRCD010183956.1:15527-27300 GCA_019843815.1 Montemys delectorum
TAATAAAGGCAGAGAGCTGGGGCTTGCTGCGATAAGCCAGAAAGCACAGAAAGCAGCTTTTGAACATTTTGTATGTACTGATGTATCAAAAATGAAGAATTAGCAGGGCAGTGGTGGTGCACGCCTTTAATCCCAGCACTTGGGAGGCAGAGGCAGGCAGATTTCCGAATTCAAGACCAGCCTGGTCTACAGGGTGAGTTCCAGGACAGCCAGGGCAACACAGAGAAACCCTGTCTCGAAAAACCAAAAAAAAAAAAAAAAAAAAGAATTATCCTGTACCTTCATCTTCAGCATGGTTATGATTGGAATCAATACATATAATCTTGCACTTTTTAAAAGAAAAGACCAAGTTGAAATTCAAGAGTAGGTCATTTGTTGTTTTAGTCCCATCTCAAACCATCTGAAAAAAATATATAAGTAATAACTATATAGCCATATGTGCATAATCAAGAAACCAGTGGTTACAATTAAATTTAGATTATCCTTGTAAAGAAAGCAATTTTAAATAATCTGAAGTTTGAAAACTATAAAGTAAAACTAGTATGAAGTTTATATTATATTTGTTTTAATTAAAAGAAGTCATTGCTTAACAAACCATCCAAATAGACAGTCATGATTTAAACTAAAATCAGTAACTACTATGAGAACATCAATGTTTGAATATGTAAGCTACATAATATTAAAGCAATGTATAGAGAATTCCAGAAGAAACCAACTCTCATAAGTAAGTTTCATTCATGCCAGTGCCTGTTCTCCACCTTCTGTAATCTCTAAACTCAATGTGTAGTGTTCAAAGTTCACAAAATAAGTTGTGATAATTCTATGAATTTGCAAACAATTGGCATATTGTATAAACCATGATAATGGGGTAGATTCTAGAAGCAAAAGTGAAAAATCTTCCTTTATTTGAAATTTATTGACTGGAGTTTCTCCTCCTCCTTTCCCTCCTCCTCCTCCTTCTCCTCTTTCTCTTTCTTCCTCCTCCTCCTCCTCCTCCTCCTCCTCCTCCTCCTCCTCCTCCTCCTCCTCTTCTTCTTCTTCTTCTTCTTCTTCTTCTTCTTCTTCTTCTTCTTCTTCTTCTTCTTCTTCTTCTTCTCCCAAATCTCTTCTTTTCTTTGATGAGAAAGGCATAATAATGAACAAAAAAGTAAGCACATCTACTGTATTATACAATACAGTGTATTATACAATAGTGATTGTCAATTTCCTATTCCATATTCATCCATATAGTAACTGAATAAAGTAATAGGTTATTAAATAATTAATATCCTGAAATTATTCAGATGAATAATGAACCTAGCATTAACTTCCAATAATTAATTTGCCTAATAAGGATTTTATCAACTCACAAAATAATTATTAAATTTTCTTTAAAATTAATTCAAATGTACACTCCACTAGAATTTCCACTCACTACTCATAATAGCTGCACTGACTTCATATGGAGAGTAAAATGTACTTTATTTTCCAAGACAATTTAAATTCTAATCACATAAAATGACCCTAGTATTGTTCCTCATGACACTGTCACCACAATGACAATGTATAATGAATGGTTTGTTTTGGATGATGCTCTTCTCTTCACGTTTGTTTTTACCCATTTTTCATTTTCAGTTATGTTATCTGCTACTTACCCAACCAAACTGTTCATTATTTACCTGGATTGGCTTCATTCTCTGTGCTTTCAAACACTGAAAAACAGCTAATGACAATGAAGAATTACTATGCCACTGCTTAGATGCTGCTCTGTACTGCAATTAAATGAGAAACTGATCTAAAACCAACAGGGTAACTAATTATAATCATTGCATTAAAAGTTATGCTCTTGTATGTTAGTGAATTTAGACTGTATATTGATATTAAGTCAATCTTTAGCTGCATAGACAATAAGTTTATGGTAAGAAGACTACCCAGTGAACATTTTGAAAGCAGATAGTGTTGACAGATTACTAAGGATGTTGGAATTTGGCTATCAACATAGTGAAGAATTTTTTTTGAAATTTCTATTTCATTGTTAATAATTATTATTAGAAATATATTTTTGTAAAATCTCTTCTTGTTAATTGAAAATCTTTAATATATTTTACAGTTTTGTGAAGCTGGAAATCATTTCATCAATACAGTGTTGGCTCATCCCAATCACACAGGTTAATTCTTTTATACTAACAAAGGTCTTTTAATTCATTTTATAAGTAGTACATTTACCCCCACTGTAAACATAGAAACATGTCAAATAGATTTCGAACTGACACAATCCTTTTCTGGTGACAAAAGTTAGGAGGGAAGATGAAGATGATGAGTAAAAATACATTATGCTTTAAAATTCTTATATTGTAAACCACGAAACTTTTCTCATATCATTCTTCATTCCACATTTCTGACTACTTCCAGGATCCAAAAATCACATCTCCCTCCCAACTTCATGTCCTCCTTTTATAATTTTTATTGTATCTATTTCTTTGGAGATAATTTTCTTTAGTTGCATTTTAGAAAAGAGGATGCTAATGTTTATTAAAGGTGAGTGGGCCACTTCTATTGTCTCAAGGACTCAAGAAATTTAGAATTTAGAAACTATTTAGACAGTGACTCAGCTTAGCCATCCCTGCTTACTTGGAACAGTGTGGTCTCAGGGCTTTATTGCACTTCATAGTTACTGCTGGCCGTAGTTTGGGTATTATCAGTCTCCTCATGGCAGGTCAGCAGCATTCTTTACACATTCTCTGCGACATTTCTTAGAAGACATCATAGTCACTTGTTCATCCTAGATAGGGCACCATGAAAACAAAGAAATCATCCTACATGAGTCTGTCTTGGGAAAGCAATAAGGTTTTTTGGAGTAACAAGCAGGCACACAAGTGAGGGGTCTTATAGGACCATGTGAGACTCAAGCAGATGAATCAATGAAAAGTCCACTCCAGCATGTATGAACTCACAAAACCTACAATCCTGGGTCTCACTGAAAAATGTGAGGAGTCGTCTCTCCGTTGAAATTGCTTACTTCTTTCTGTTATCTTAACGAGATGATTTGAGAATTTGAATACTTCTCAAATTTTTTTTTTAATTTTTTATTAGATTATTTTCTTCATTTACATTTCAAATGTTATCCCCTTTTCTGGTTTCCCCTCCAAAAAGAAACCGTATTCCCTCCCCTCTTCCCCTGCTCACCAACCCACCCTCTGCCTCTTCCTGGCCCTGGCATTCCCCTACACTGTGGCCTAGAGCCTTCACAGGACCAAGGGTCTCACAAGTCTTATGGGCAGCCTTCTCTATAGAATACATCACAGGACTTATGAACATCCTTCTCAGTTGATCTTAGCCAAAAGGCCAAGTAACGAGCAGCCTTCTCTATGTACAAAGATGACTTCAATTCGGTGGAAATAGCTATGCTACACTTGCTCTCATTGAAGTCTTAGAAGCATGTGTATTTTACTTTGTATTTTCACTTATCACCTGCAATTTTAACTATATTTAAACTTTAGTAAGCATATTTACTTAAATTCAACTTAGTTCTATTCTTTATATTGAGCTTGCTAAATTACCCCACCCATCATTATGAGGTAACAGCATATCACTAGTGAACATCTACACATTTAAACTGCTGACTTATACAAGCAACATTGTAATCCATGTTATCTAAGTACAATACAGTATTTACTAAAGGCTCTCCACAAAATTCTTCAACTCTAAAAGATTATTCTAATATCTTATCGTTTAGGAATTCCTAGTGAAAAAAATTTCTGAGTAGGTTTCTTAGGATGCAGATTCTGAGAAGGAGATGAACACTCAGAAATTCCTTTCCATGAAGTGATGTCATACATATGGAGAAAAAGTGACACTAAAATTAGAGATTAATAAATGTATTAATAACTGCCTTCATTGACCATTTTAAATCTGATATGATCAGAAAATGCTGACCTGCAATATATTATGAATTTAAAATGATAAAAGTTTATGTTAAGACTAGTAAAATCTAGACATAACCTGATTTAATTCTCTCCTTTGGGTCAAGAATGCCTCAGTAGACTTGTTCAGAATTTAATGTTCTGGCAGCCATAATTGTTAACAGTAAGTGAAGTCTTGAAGTCTATACAGTGTACCATTTCATATTAAAATATTTAATATTCAGGGACTGAAGAAAGACTAAGTCTGTAATGTGCTTACTATATAAGCATGGGAAATGAGTTTTTATTCGTAGCACCCACATTAAGTGTTATATGTGTTTGATGGATGTTTGTTATCTCAGTCCTGGTGAGACCAAGGCAGAGTTCCAGGTATTTTGGGGCCATAGAGTTGTTTTCAAATTGGCAATCTCTGCGTTCAGGGAAAGAACTTATCTCAAAAAATAAGGGGGAGAATGGCAAAAGAATAAATCTGGCATCCACACAAACATGCAGATACACCCAAAACACAGAAAATTTGCCGTATTTCTTTAATAGAAACAACTATAATAATTGTAACTTGAGAAAGCAATAATGGAGATTAATTATTAGACTAAAAAGCAGAACCTAAACTTAAATATTATAATCAACAGCAATTATATATACATATATATATATATATCATTGGTAATATAATTATGTATAGTTTATAAGATATAGTCATCATGAAATCTCCATAGAGCCAGTTCAAAGGCAGCTTTTGAGCATTTGATCAATGCTCCATGCTTATGAGCTAAACATTGATTACCTAGAGGCTTATCTCAGATTTCCTCATATGCATCTTTTACCTCTGAACTGCAATGATTTCTCACAGAATTAGCTTCCTCAATAAACTTTCCTTTGGCTGTATGGCCGTCATACAAGATGTTTACATAAATTTTCTAAAAGATGAGCAAAGTGCTCATCCTTGTTATAAAATGAACCATAAAGAAATCTGCATGATATTTCATATATATTTCTCTTGGCATTTCAACCACAGTTATATTATTGAACACAGCAATACTGACATTTTACAATGACTTTATACTTGTAACTAAATGAGATTAGGTGATTTGTTTTCTGATTAAGTTTTGCTACAGAAATAATACTGTGATTTTGCAATTCACATTTTCTTTTTCAAGTGTCACGGCTCAAAGTTCAACTTGAAATCATTGTAAATTTATTTTCCAAAATGTTCCCTGAGAAAAATTTACTAAGAGAAAATTAATGAAAATCAAGTGATAGTCAGAGAAATATAATGAAAGTTGTAAATAATATTACTGCACCTTTAGCTATAATAACTTGTGTGGCATTTCTGAGTACTAACTATACTGATTCGGGATGATTTTCAAGATACTATCTGATTCATCGGATATAAATGATGTCCTTATAAAATTCCCTTTGGATTATCACTTCTTTAAGAGAGAGTTTTGAAGTGTTTATAATTTCAAGCACATATAATTTGACACTGAGAGAATGAAAAAAGCCATGGAATTAGCGGTGCATGGTTTATAGTTTAAGAAGGGAAGACTGTTTCATCTTTTATCTAATACAGAATAATTAAAATTACCATTGAATTTCCCAAAGAGTTGATTATACTTATTTATCCCATGGTTTTACAGCAACATAGATGCAGAAATACTAGAAAATGACAGTTATTCCGTCTGAGTCAAAAGGTCATCACATTTGAAATGGGCTTTTCTGAAAAATTTATAAAATAAACTGCTATGGATAGATGACATTTTATGTGTGACATGACTGTACTAAAAAACATAGTATTGCATAATAAGGTATTTGCAACATAATTGACATTTTTATCTTTCCTAAAGGGAGCAATGCCTGTTTCCCAAGTCCAAATTATAACCCCTTTACATGGATGTTTTTCCTGGTTTCCTGTCCTAACTATACCTATGAGGTACGGTATTTACATATACAAATAATGAACTGCATTCTATGCATAATGAGCTCACAATTTTATGCTTTGAATATATTATGTGTAATCCATAGATAAAGCTTTTCTAAAGATATTGACAGATAATAGTTTACCTAAATATATGTATATTTAAGGAATTTGCAAGTTTTATGTGACAAAGATATTTTCAAATTTTAAGTTTAGCAAATAATGTAAAATAATATTCTTTTCTTTTTGTGGTCTTTATAGTTTTCACATGTAAAAGATATTATGTGCAATTGTTTTATAACCATAACATTTCTAAAGTTTTGAGCTTTCAAATTTCCTATTTAAGATCACAAGTGATGAAATATCTAGATGATCCAGAGATGTCTTAACTTTGTGGTTTTATATTAACAGATCGGATCCTGGATTAGTTTCACAGTCATGACCCAGACACTTCCAGGTAATCTTAATATTTACTGATAATTGATAAACATGATTATATCTATAGAAGAAATAGCTTTTGAAAACCAATTACTCTCTCACTAATGTTGAAGTATTTTTATTATGTGTATAATTTTTATGTTGATAATGATTTTAGCATTAAAACACTGAATTTTTTTATTATATGTACCTAAATAACTGAAATTTAATTCAAAGTGGGAAATAAAATTAAAGTACACTTGTGGATTGCATATATAATTAGAAACTACTACTTGTGTGCATATCTTCTAAATTTGACCTGGGTAATGCTGATTTTGCAATCCTGAAAACTTGATATTTTAACACAAAGAGGAATATTGTTCACCTGAGTGGTATGCTTAAAGAAATGTATGTAATACCAATATCATTTAATGTTTCAATTATTAGTTATGATTTCCCATTAATTTAGTATATGTGCATATATAATATATGTAAATAGTTATATGCATATAGAAGCTTATTAAACCATGAATTCTTTCAGAAAATTTTGAGAAGGTAATATATAAGTAGTTTTTATAGAAGTTTTTGTTTATATATTCTTCAAATAGATTTTGTACATCTAATACTCTAAGCCATAGATAAAAAGATCTTAATAGGGAATCATGTAACATTTGAGAAATATTTTCTATTACAGATTATTTTTAGTGTTTAAAATATAATTCCTTCTTTCTACAAAATTATAATAATGTGATTGTTTTGGTTTTTTTTCAGTTGGTATCTTCACAATATTAATGACCATCCAGATGTCTTTATGGGCACGAAAGAAGCATAAGATATATCGGAAGAAATTCAACTCATATGTTCATAGGAAATCAGCCATAATTCCATTCATACTATAAGTAAATATAGTTATTCTAATCTGAACCAGAAGGACAGAATATAAATTCACTCAGAAAGGCTTAGGATGGGATGATTACCTTTTATAATGCAGCAGTTGATTAATAACAATATTTTAATAAAATAGAGATGGAATTTAACTAAATTTCTGTTATGAACTATAGGTCATAAAGAGCAGGAATTAATCTAAGCATGCCAACTCATGGCTGATTACCAGTATACTGAAAGTTGAGTCAGGAGGATTGCTCTGAGTGAGTATCCATACAAGTCTATGATGGGAGCCAATAGTACAGTTAGAATGGGAGAAATAAAGCAGATGTTCTTAATACAAATATTAAAGAAGCATTAAATTATTTGCAAGAGCTTGATCTTAAAATAGTCTTACTGCCTTAATATTTTATGGCACTATTTCGTAAGGTAATTGAATTATCAGGCTTACAGGCTGGCCACCTGGATTTGTGCTTAATATTTTCTTGTTCTTCTGAGAACCTTCCACACCCTATTTTCATCTTAGAAACAGCCTTTATTATTCCCTTAGATTTGTGGCATTTGTTTTATTATTGAAATGTTCCCAGTTTTATATTATTTGACACCCAAACACAATCATCTCCCTGCAGGAAACTGCAGACTCCAGACTTTCAAAAAATTAACAGTTTGTGTTGCTACTTCTCAAGTTCATTTATTTTTGAAAAATTCATATGAAAACATAATAGACAAGCACAACTTGGCTTAGATAAAGATGGCCTAGTTCATATGAATACAAAGAATTTAGGAGTACTAGTGAAAAGCAATTAGATGCACGTAATGTAAACAATATTAAGTTTACTTCATTCATTGTTGTTTCATCCCATGGCTACATGGAATATATGGGATAAATATCCAATCTACAATACCCACTAACTCACCCAAATTGCAAGTACGTAAAATTGTGGTGAGTGACACTTTCAAAGACTAATTTATCTCTTAATTTGTTGATCTATAGTTGTATTTCATATATAGAAAAAAGAGTGAGTTTAGGCTGTATTTTTAAAGAAAAAATACTCTTTAAGACTACATCAGGTCGGTCCCTGATATCACAGCTAAACATACTATTGCCTCATTCTTTCAAGGTCCATCCAAAGAAAAAAAATAAACCAGATATATTCTCAAGTAGAAGCAGAAAAAAAATACTTGAGCATATTTCAGTTACCATATACATACCATTTAAAGAAATGCTTGGTATTACTCTTGACAAACCATAGCTTTTCACATTATGTTTGAAGTTTGTTGAAAATAGTAGTTTATGCATTAGAACTCAAACTTTTGAGAACTGAGTTTATTAGACATCATAAAGTAGGAAAAAGTCTAATGCATATAGCTTAGGAACAGTACAGTTAACTTACTCTAACCATTAGGTTTTACACATATGTGCTTAGAATAAGATGTTATCCTGAAATTCTAAAATGTAAATGGTTTCAACATACCACAATTTAGGTCAAATATAATTATACAAAGTACCTAGAGAGATAAACATAAAAACCAAAGTCTTGAAGCATCAGTTGACCTACTAGCCTTCATTGCCTTAGTTTATCAACTTCACCCAGTATCATTTAATACAAAAATTACACTTGAAGTATAATTGGTTTTGTTTGCTTGCTTGTCTTTATTTTTTGATAAATAACTCTTTCCCTGCCTCTCTATCTATCTATACCCACAATTCTTTCTCTCACCCATCTCTCAGTATTGTGATCTGATGGCTAGTGAGTTCTGCCTCGTCTCTGTGAGCTCACATTATCAGCCTGATGAGCTTGAAATCACTGTTTCCTTGGAGTTCTCTGTTACTTCTGGGCTCTTACAATCTTTCCATCTCCTCATCAGCACAGATGTCTAAGTCTTAAGGAAAGGGGTTTACTTAAGTTAAAGCTTATATCTTTATTAACATGCTGTGTCTAAAATGTAAGACAAGTTATAAAATTCCTTATTGTGTTTGTGTATTGCTAGGAATGAATCAAAATTTCAAGATATTTTTGCTGAAATTAAAGTTACTTGTCTCAGTTCAACTATTGGTTTATGTCAATTATAGAAATTTTGCTCCTAAAATAAAAAAAAAATCCTTGAATTAATAATGAGGATTGTTCTCTTTATGTTTTTGTTAAAGCATAAAAGCAAAGAAAATCCTCTGTTTTTTTTTTCAAGCTATTTGAAGAGAATATACCAAATATAGCTTTATAGGTTGAATTCAAGTTACTCATACCTTCGACGACTTGTACCATCTGTGTATAACAATAATAATTGAAAATCAAGTTTCTAAAGGCTACTTAAAAATTAAATTTTGCCCAGGTTCATATAGAACCTTATAATTTTCCCTTTTTTCAAGTAGATTCAGTGTAAAAAGTTGTAGATATATTCCCAAAGACAGTATTCCTTGCTAACAGGGGCATCCATTTGAAACACTTTTCAGAGATGATGCTTGAAAACTGTGAGATGTAGCTCGTAATTATTTACAAAATCAATGTGCAAGTACCTTAGAATTACTTTTGTGGGAACAAGGAATATGTACTCCTGAACTGACTAAGAAACAAAGTCCTCGAATATGGTGCCAAAATACAGTAAAATTTGTATAATATATTAAAAAGAATCAAGCTAATCACGAAATTGATTTATTGTCTTTGGGGCCATTACATCACTCTACTAGCTTGGTAAGAAAATTTCAGGAGAATGCTGAAATTTTAATTTTTTCTATAATTAATTCTCTTCTTGCTATAACTTCTCCACATAGTATAATTTTCATAATAATTGACAAAAACATGTAAACATTTAGATAGACAAGGATTAGGTATCCCTTAGACATCGATAAAGTACAAGAGAGGGACACTGTGAGAAAGCTTATAATGCTATAGATGAGCCTCATACACAATTAGGAGCTATCTACTTGAGTAGACTCACAGTGCCAACACTCAGAGTTTTGGCTACTTGAGATAACTTATATGCCTACTGCTATATTTGTGATAATAGGAAGGGACATTTTCTAAAAAAAAAAGTCATATATATGCACAATACACAGAACTGGTTCACAGTTCACTAACTCAACTGCTTTCTTAAAATGTTTATTTTGTTCATGCTGTACTGTCTTTTGATTTTACACTGACATATTTAAAAACATTATTAAGTTTTATTGTATGATTATTTGCAAGAATGAGTTATATAAATGAATTCACTGTAAACTCAGTCACCAATATGCATTGGCATGGCAGTGAGGAAAAAAATCAAAGCCCGTCCTATTTAAACCATGATCAAGCCCACGTTTTTATTCTCTTACTTCTTACTTCTGGGTCTTTGCTGTGTCTCCTGTCTGTGGATTGAGTCTACCTCATCTGTGTCTGTTGCATGCATATGAATCTGAGTCTGCCTGAAGATTGTTTTCACTTGAGGTTCTATCATCTATTCCTGTGTCTCTGTCCAGAGTGAAAGGTTTCGGTTGTATATTTATTGAACAGATCAGAAATCATCACATGGGGAAGGAATGAAGAATACTCTCTATAAAACTCAACAAGTAAGTTCCAAATCTGTTATCCAAGAGAAAAGAAAAAGAAAAAAGGAAATTCAGGCATAATAACAGAATAATAAAACATCTATTTTTGTAATAAAATAACAAATAAAAGTATGATTCTTAGTACTTCTATATATTTGTTTCATGTTTTTATGTTGATCTCCAACATGTTATATAGAAGAATATTAGTCTTTTTATAACACAGACCTTCAAAAGATAAAGTTTTATACTGTTTATATTTTAATTCAACAACTATATACTACTCTCATAGATTTCAACCATTATAATTTTATTATACTTTAAAATTCTAAAGAATTAGCTCAGTAAAAACATAAACAAAATAAAAATAATGTACAACTAAATTTTAAACAGTTTATTTTGTTACTATTTATGGATAGATCCATGTATGTGCATGCTAAAATGAATGTGTCTTGGGGAAACAAAAGATTCTAAACAACTCTATGTTAGGCCCATTCAAAACAGGACAAAGGGATATAAATGTATGACACTCAAGGATATCAACAGCTCTCTGAAAACAAAATAATAGTTTACTTGTTCCCATTTAACACATACAAAAGTAGACTAGTTTACCTTTGCTTTTTTTTGTTGTTTTTTTGATTTGTTTTGTTTTGTTTTTGGTTTTGTTTTGTTTGAAAAGTTTGTTATCACATAGCTGAGACTGGATTCTGTCTGTGTATGCCAGATTGGTCTCAAACTCATGAAGCTTGTACTTAAAATATACTTTTCCTTTGTTTCTGACTGCTATCTTCTCCAAGGAAATATGGGAATTAAATCTAGTAACTAAATATCACTAATTTTTATACCTAACCTTTCTGTATTACTTATATATTCATTTAAAATACAAAATGGATCAATATTTGAAAATTCGACACATATTAATTACCATGTAATAGCATTTTGTTATCTTTAATAGTACCTTTTAAACAGCATAATTTACTAAACTTTGGTTTTACCCTGTAATTTAGTATACTAGGAATTAAAGATTTTTGAAATTTCATTTAATGTATGAATCCATCCGAGTGTGTGTGTGTGTGTGTGTGTGTGTGTGTGTGTGTGTGTGTACACATTAGGGAACATATGAGCATCGGGTAT
>JADRCD010183957.1:0-14720 GCA_019843815.1 Montemys delectorum
AGATAGATAGATAGATAGATAGATAGATAGATAGATAGATGTATAGATAGAGATATGGCTCCAAGTATATGTGCCTACATATTTCTATACCTACAGCTCTTTACTATCCCTCTATTACCAAAGCAATTTCATGACAAACAGAATATATGCTCAAAGAAAAATAGGTAATAAAACTTGAGAGTGCTGGCTTCAGGGAGATATATACCCCATAGGCTCAGAGTTTTGAATACTGGGTCTTCAGTTAGTATCATTGTTTAGGGGGAGCTGATAGAGGTGTTAGAGGTGTGGCCTTGCAGGAAAAAGTATGTCACTGTGGTGGGATTAGAGATGTTTAATCGTAGGCATTTTCCATTCATCTCTAATTTCTGCTCATGGTTATGGTTCAAGATGTGTGCTCAGAGCTTCCTATTCTTACTGTCATGCTTCACTGCCATGACAGGCTCTTTATTTGTTATAGAACCTTAAGCTAAAATCAGTTGCTGCTTTTATAGAAGGCCTCAGTCATGATATTTTAACATCAACAGAAAGGCAGCTAATACGCTGGCTTACTTATTACTTCCTTCTGGTTTTCCTATCACAAAGAAATGGAATCAGGCCCATTCATAAACATCTGTATCTATTTTCAATTATTCTCTGACTGCTATATGTTACTTCAATTTAAGAATACATTTCAACAATGCTATTTTCTAAATATACAAACAAACAAACAAACAAAACAAAACAAAACAAAAACCCTCACATTTGATGAAGAAGCTTTTTCTGAAACAAAGTATTAACCAGATTTTCTTTGTTATAGTTAATAGAGTTTTTAAATCAAAACCAAAAACTATAAATAAAAATACACATAGCTCTCAAAACCTAAGCACAGTTGCTATCATTAAAGAATAGTAATTCACAATTAATGTAGCAAAGCTCACCTGTTCATTTTTGCAAAGCCACACACTGTTGCCCCTTAACACAGTAAAAATTTTGGCTTTATACCCTCTCAATTCAAGATATCCACATTTCTCAGGTGCCACAGTCGCTTGCAACTGTGATGCAAATGATGGTGACTTCAGTGCACTTAATAATATGCTGATCCAATCATTTCTCTCTTCTGAAATTAGAGGAGAAAATAGGTAAGACATACAAACAAAGAACACTGACATATTAAGATCTTGCTCTGAAGCAAATGTACAAATTCTCTACCACAACCACAGCTTCAATTTCACTGTCAGCAGAGGCAAGAGTTCAGTTTTAGCAAAATAGAAAAGACTATGCAGAAGCCCTGGAGCCAGTACGATGACCTTCTTTTAGGATCAAACAGGAAACACCACAACTCAGGCTCCATTTCAGCCCACATAAGACCCTGCATTTAGAAAGAACTCCAGGAGATCTAACACCTTCCTCATGGCTGAGATGATTCAGGAGACTGTACTTTCTCTCTGCTATAATTCTGAAAGGAAAATTTTCCATTAGGGTCCTGGCTTGAGCTTGGGGCCACCAGCTGGTGATGGTATTTTGAGAAGTTATGGAGAGAGGAGTGAAGAGTTGGAGTGGGAAAAAGCAGTCACACAAACAGGAGTTCTTTCGAAGGCCAAACAAGTGTTGTTCTTAACCTTTTAGTTTTTTCTCTACATCTAGATGAAGAAACTTCTATTTTACATACTCCACCCCCTGGGTTGGATCTTCCCAAGTACATGAGACCAAGCGACTAGGCAATGAACTCTCTGAAGCCCTGAGCCATGATAAGCCTTTCTTCCCTTAAGCTGTCTGTCAGGTTACTTCATCAGAGATGCAAGAGGTGACAGGTACAGAAGAAAGCAGCGACACTACACAACTGGTAGATGAAGCAGGGAAATACTCAACAAAGGATTCTTTATAACTTAAGATAATGCTTTGTAACTCAGCTCCCAAAGTAAAACACGGTATTCACACTCCTCCCATAAAAGCCAAGTGACCTTCAGTTATGCATCACACACTATTGGTGGGATAGAAATGGGATACAGTCTCCAAGGAGAAACCACGACACTAAGTCAAGTTAGATTTGAACAGCTAATAGAGCACAGACTAGAGTAAATGTCATACAAATGGTGTGGAATAACACATGAGTCCATTCAACAGAGAGAAGGGATTTACTGACAGTCATTGAGGAAAGTATTGCTGAAACGATAAGGAAAGTTAGCTCAACTCCTACACAACTGCATTTGACACTATAAAGAAAGGGGGGAGGGTCTGTGATGGATCTTGAGAATGAATAACAATGTTATAAAAATTAAAGTGAGAAGGGCAGATCAGAAGTCTAAGCAAGGACAACACAAGAAAAAAGCAGCAGGAACTAATATCAGTTCTGAGACTTTAAGAGGAGCATGCTGATACTTTTGAACTTACAAAGGAAATTATGAGAAATATAGACAGAGAGCATCCACTAACTACTTTGCATTACAGAAGAAAAGGAAAACCCCAGAGCACTTTGGGATAACAAGCAAGGAGAAGAGGCCGTTGGGACGCCTGTGTTTATGACCAGTATGACAATCTGGGAGCACAGAGCTCAGAAAGAAGACAACAGAGATAGAACAAAATTAAAACGGAATGCAAGGACAGTCAAAGTATCAGCGTATTAAAGGGACTAAGGCACAGCTGATTCATGGATACCAACCCAGAAATGAATCGCCCAGAATAAAAGGAAATTTAGTCTCATAAAATGGCCATTAAAAAAATGACAGGGCAGTTCAGTTCACAGAACACTGCCCATTTTCAGAGCATTGCATATCTTAGTAGACTAATAACAACATATGAACAAAGACAACCTGTACAAGAAAGGACCCATAGATGTAGATAAATGAGACAAAATGCAAAAGCCAAAATGGAAACTTTATGATCAAGGATAGCAATGGGACTATCAAAGCTAAATATAAAAAATAAATAAATAAATAGAGATGCAAATATACAAATAAATAAATTAACTAATTAATAAATCATACTGAATCTCAGGGAGCAAAATTTTTCATAGAAAGAGTAACAGGGCCACAAAGATGCTCCAACATGTAATAAGGACACATGCTCCACTATGTTCATAGCAGCCTTATTTATAATAGCCAGAAACTGGAAACAACCCAGATGTCCCTCAACAGAGGAATGGATACAGAAACTGTGGTACATCTACACAATGGAGTACTACTCAGCTATTAAAAACAATGAAGTTAAGAAACTCTTGGGGAAATGGATGGATCTGGAGAATATCATCCTGAGTGAGGTAACCCAATTACAAAAGAACACACATGGTATACATTCACTGATAAGTGGATATTAGCCTAGAAGATGGGAATACACAAAGTATAAACCACAAACCATAAGAAACTCAAGAAGAAGAAAGACTAAAGTGAGGATACTTAGTTCCTTCTTAAAAGGGGGAACAAAATACCCATGGAAGGAGTTGTAGAGACTAACTATGAAACAGAGACTAAAGGAAGGACAATTCAGAGACTGCTCCACCTGGGAATCCTTCCCATATTCAGTCATCAAATCTAGACACTATTGTGGATGCCAACAAGTGCTGAATGACAGGAGCCTGAGATAGCTGTCTCCTTAGAGGCTCTGACAGTACCTGACTAATACAGAAGTAGAGGCTCACAGCCATCCCTTGAACTGAGTACAGGATCCCCAAATGAAGGAGCTAGAGAAAGGAACAAAGGAGCTGAAGGGTTTGCAGCCCCTTAGGAGGAACAACAATATGAACTAACTAGTACCCTCAGAGTTCCCAGGGACTAAAACTCCAACCAAAGAGTACACATGGAGGGAACTCATGGCTCCAGCAGCATGCATATAGCAGAGGATGGCCAAGCTGGTCATCAATGGGAGGAGAGGACCTTGGCCTGGTAAAGGTTCTATGCCCCAGTGTAGAGGAATGCCAGGGCCAGTAAACAGGAGGGGGTGGGATGGTGAGCAGAGGGAGTGGGGAGGGAACAGGGGATTGTTGATTGTTTTTTCTTTTCTTTTTTTTTTTTTTTTTGGAGAGGAACCTGGGAAAGGAGATATTGTAAATAAGAAAATATCTAATAAAAAAAATAAAAAAGAGTAACAGGGCCAAACATTGGGATTAAGGCCAGCTTCAATTACAAGCCTAGCCACAGGAACTTGATTGTGGATTACAACATGTCTTCATATAAAATGTACTCAAATTTAATAAAGGATGGAAGATTACTTCACAATAAGTTATAATTTCTAAATTATCACTATCGTTGCTCAACATTTAATGTACTAAAAAGAGTTCAATAATCAAAGTCAATATTTATTTTCTAGGCATTGCATAATCCCCACAAATGGGTTTTCTCACATATCTGGATGAAGTATACTCCAAAAAAAAAAACCCCAAAGCTATTATATATCTGAAAGCATTCTGGAATCTTGAGTTAATGTCAGTAAGTAACCACTCCTCCACAGTGTGACATCAGCAACAGGTCCAGCCTGCTATATTTTTGGGAAGAGTTTCCACTTTACTGTGGTTATCACTTGTGAATGCTGGTATCATACAAGATATTTCTGCCAAGTAATCTAAAGAATGGTTGCTTTGCCGAATACTCATAAATGTTTCAAATGTAACTATAACATAAAAAAGTTAGACCAAGGCTTTGCAGTTTTTAGATAACAGCTAGCATATTATCTCAGTCTCTCAGGAGTTAATTTGAAATTGTCAACTGCTTGTTTTAAGCATACATATTAGAGCAGTACTACTATAAATCGATCGATCCCTAGGATCACTTAGCTCCTGAGGCCTCCAAGAATAATGGGTAGTAAACAAGAGAATAAGGATTGAATGTCCTGTTTGGGGTTGAGCACTCATCTCTCACTTACTTCAAACACTAGGAGCCGTCACGTGTCTCCACATTCACTACAGCACACTGCAAAGAATAGGGTCTATGGATATAAATACACAAATTTAGACTACTGTTTTATGCCAAGACTATTTCACTGTACCACTGCAGTGAGGATCTATAACCTTCCCAGGCAGGGGTTTGGACCAGGTTTCCAGTCCCAGGCATGCATTCCTTAATATGGGTGACCCTCAATTTGATAAGTCTCAAGAGAAATTTTCAGAAAAGCACTAAGAAAGCATGTAAGAGGCAAATGTGTGTTTGTGTGTGTGTGTGTGTGAGTGTGTGTGCGCGCGCGCATGCGTGTGCGTATGTGCGTGTTGTGGTGGTGGGGGGGGTTGAAATGCTAGCTTCAGTGTTGGACCGTGAAAGGCAGTCTGTGTTCTTGGTTGAGCGAGGCTTACTCTGGAGACCCAGTAGAGAATTCTACAAGGGACGGAACAGTAAAGTTACACCCCCAGACATAGACACCTGACATCAGGAGCCCTCCAACTCCGTTATCCTGTGGCTAGACAATGCCCCAGGCTCCCAGTATTCTGGCTGGACTCCACCCCCACAGTCACCTACCTGTCACCAGGTATGCCCTAGCCCACTATAAAAGGAGTTGTTTGGCCCCCCTCCTCTCTCTTACTCTTAACTTCCAGCTCTTACTCTCACCTCTCACCCTCCTTCTCCCCCTTCCCCTCTCTCCACTGGGCCATGGCCAGCCTCTACTTTTCTATCTTCTCTCCCTCTCTCTTCTCTACAGTAAATGCCTTAAGACCATGGACTGACCGCCTCCTTTCATCCAGACTTGCTGTGCTGGAGCAATGGATTGGGCCTTCCCCTAAAGAGCCGCATCTAATCTCCCACAGGAAAGTCTCCCAGTGTTTCCGGACCAAGGACTCACCCTGGGGGCCCCTACCTTGTTCTCAGCTCTCCCTTGGTATCCAGCAGCCAGCAGCATCTGGGATGTCGGAGACTGAGAACCCATAGGACTGCTCCCTCACCACTCCCAGCCCCCTTCCACCCCCCCCCCCCCCCGACTCCCTCAGACTGGGGTAGTGGCTTCCCACAGCCAGATGCCCACCCAGAGGTGTGGAGAGCTTGGGCGGTCTCCCGCCCAGCCAGAGTACCTGAGCTCTGGCAGGACTTGGGCCCTTCCCACCCCTTTATTCCCCCACCACTTGGAGGTACAGTGCCGGACAGTGAGTATCCTTCAGCACAGGACAGTCACTGGGAAGGTGATTTCATAACAGTTATTGCTACCTGCACTGGGTCTTGACAAGACTGGTACATCAAATGACAATCATAGATACAGAAAGGCCTCGTGGAGCCTATGCCTGACTGCGGAATTTTTGAAAACTTGGATTCTGGGCTAGGGACAGTCATCTTCAGTTGTGCACCAAACTGTTAGGCCGTCAGGCTTCAATAGATACTTCTATACACACACTAGAATTTGGGATCCTAGCATGGTCCTAATACACAGATGACGCTGGTTAAAATCAGTGTGTCATAAATAAACACACACACAAAAAAAGACATGAATGTAAGAAGGGAGCCTTTTCAAAGAAGAAATGAGAAGTGGGAAGTGGGAGTAAAGAGAATTTTATACATGTACGTACACACACACACATATCATTTTATTCTGATTCATTTGCAAGAGAAAACACACAAAGCTAAAGAGGCCACTAATTGTTTCAGAATAGCAATTAGAATTGAATTCAAATTTCAGAAAAGTTTACAGACACATAGAGAGTTTGAAACTGGGCAAATGTATAAGTAGTACTGAGTATCAGTCAGTAGTTTATTTTGTGTGTGTGTGTGTGTGTGTGTACACAAATGGCTGCTATGGCCTGAGTGTAGAGGTCGGAGTACACCCTGTGGTGTCAGTGTGGGCCTTTGGCTTTGTTTGTGACAGGCTCTTAGAGTAACTTGTTGGTCAATGTCCAGTTTCTCCTTTATCTGCTTTGTATTTTGCCAAGCAGCACTGGAATCACGAACTTGCTTCTACCCCTGGCTTTATGTGCACTCTGGGATGGAATGCAGGTTCTCATCCTTGCGCAGTAAGTTCTTTACCAGCAAGCTAGTGAAGAGTAGAGAAAGATTTCTACATTCCTTTGTTCAAAAGACATTATTTGTAATTTAGTATTTTAAAGGAATTTGGAATCCTAGCATAGTCCTAAAACGTCTTTAAGAGAGTTCCAGAACAGTATGGAGTTTCAACAAAGCAGAGTCACCTTTAATGAGAATAAGGAGGGTGAAAGATGGGAGAGTCAGAAAACATTTCATAATTTCCTGCTTC
This sequence comes from Montemys delectorum, assembly GCA_019843815.1. Lineage (NCBI taxonomy): Eukaryota > Metazoa > Chordata > Mammalia > Rodentia > Muridae > Montemys > Montemys delectorum. Next base: position 7,138 of record JADRCD010183957.1, read on the forward strand.
TGGCTATGTTGTTTTTATAACTCTGCTTCTTATGCCAGGTCTCATAAACTGTTTGAAATTTAAAAGCCTCCCAGGTATGAGAGTCAGAACTGCCTCGGGGGACTGTCTGATGCCTGTAGCTGAGTGGCCGGCCAGCCTACGATCCAGTGTCTGCAATGTGCTCAGATGGACAGACACTACCTACAAATGACAGTCAAGATGCAGTGCTGGACACGAACCCCATCAGAATTATTCATCTCTGTTCTAGCCCTGAGGGGTGGGTCCCCATAGCATCACCTGTCTGGAAAGTGTCACATGTATAATTATGAATAGATGACAGGAGACCATAATGCCACGAACCCCACACCCATCTTATCCCAGAGCAAGGAGTCAATATGATATTTCTCTCTGAGGAAGACTATTTTCAACAGAATACAGTTTTAACATAATGAACATTTAATTAAGAAAACAGCAATATTTTTATCATGTAACCAAGCATAATCAAAACATTAGACACTTTGAATCTGAAAAACGCTAAACTGCAATGGTATTTTAGGTTTGATTTACAGAAGTGGCTACTCATACACAATGCTCTATAAAACGCTCCAGCGTAGAGGCTGTTGAGGATCTATGGGGGTGATTTATAAAGGAATGAGGGTGGCTGTAGGCCAGGTTAGTGATCTCTGTCTCAGGGTTGTTTTCTTGTAAATACCAAGTGAAGTCAAATAATCTGATTCTTGTGTCCTAAAGTGTGTGTGATCTTCAGCAACCTGGGTTTACCTTCAACCTCCAGAAGGTAACCAAGGGTAACAGCCGTGCTCTGGATGGCTTTGGGAGTTACAGTCCTACAGTATAGTTTCCATAGTACCAGAAAATACTATGAAGGCATCCAAGGGAAGGAATAAATTAACAATCAGCTGCGACATCCATGAACCAGAGCAATGAGGAAAATGGAAGATGCCCATAAGGCACAGTAAAAGGCACTCACATGCTGATGGAATCCAAGGAGCAGCCTAGTCAGATTTAAAGTCCACTCAACAGGAGGAAACTATGTCTGGTACAAGGAAGGCAGCCACTAGTGAGGTCATGAGTTTAAGAAGATAATGTACTAGAGCCACTTTGCTAGACTAGCATAATTCCTTACTACACTCTAAATTTTATCCTTATACTCATCTAGGAGTATAGCTACCACCCCTTGTCAAAGAAGCTTCTCTTCAAAGTAAATAGAGACAATAGCAGGAAACCTCAACGAGACACAATACAGACATCAAAGGATGGCGAGGGGCCCAGTCACATTGACCGCACAGCTCCTGCATCTACGGTCCAGGCCACCAGGTAGATGAGGCGGGTGGGTAGGAAAAATGTTAAAAGCCAGAATACCAGGAAGTCTGCAGCTGTGAGAGTGTCTCTCCCAGAAATGTTTGCAGAAACAACATCTGAACAACCGCAATACCAACGGCAAGATATGTTACAAGAAAGGGAGAAAATTTTCACTGGGTCACAGCAAGGGACAGTAGCTACAGGCAACTGCAGAGTACTGACAGAGAAAGTTAGCCTCTTCTAGGGATGAGCATCCCAACTGGTTAACCAATATAAACTGATTATCCCTGAAACCAAATACATACAAACAAAAACTGACTCAGCAGGTTGTATTTACATATTTGTAAATACGTGTGTGTGTGTGTGTGTGTGTGTGTGTGTGTGTGTGTGTGTGTGCGGTATGTGTGTGTGTGTGTGTGTAAAATAACAATAACTAGGGAAGAACAGGCTATCTTGAGCTTAAGGGTAAAACATGAAAGGAGTTTGAGGGCAGGCACTTGGGAGGGGCTGGACAAAGGAAAAGAGGGGAGAAAGCATTGTTTTTAGCTAAAAATGTAATTAATATTAAAAATATAGAAATATGAGATGTTTCCTACATTATCCATATACAAGATCAACATAGATTTCTGATACAATATAATACGTCCTACAAGCATTGCTATTTGATATTTTTATGCTATGTTTTGGGGGCTTAGTGTGGTATTTATGTTTTCAGCAGCAACATAAGCTTCTAGTTTGATCTCATAAATCATCGGTAATCAAAGTCTGAAAAACACTGCTCCCTGACAGGCAGCTGGACACACTCACTATGGATTACCTTTAGCAGTAGCGAGAACTTTCTAGAAATATGTATTTATTGAACACTTTCTTGGTGCCATATGTTAACACATGTCCTGGGATTGGAGTAGTCTAAAGGGCAATACTGCTGCACACTGGTTAGCATCAGGGTAGTCTCCATCTGCTGGTAGATGCTTTCGTGTTTAAAGCAGAAAAATAATCATGCGGGGTGCATTACAAGGCTATTAAGATGCTGAGCTTGACAAAATGTCTGGCATATACACAATATTCAGTAATTTCCTCATTACTGAAATAGAGCATACAGGGATCTCACTTTGCTAAAAATCAGCTTAGTTCGAAATCCACACCAACACAGTTCCTGAAACAAGGTAGATCTCTCAGTATTTAATCAGGATGGAGCCTCACCTGTGTTATCTAAAGCTAGTTCGGTTCACAGCCATCCGCATCATGAGGATCAACCAAAAGTATGACACAGAATATTCATTCCCCATTACTTTTCCCTCCTGTACTGACCAACCTCAGAAAATATTCTTCTGTACATTTAGACTCAGGGAAAAGTACAAGGCACGTTTCTACTGTTGTGTCCACATTGTGTGTGTGTGTGTGTGTGTGTGTGTGTATGTGTGTGTGTGTGTGTGTGCGTGTACGTACGTGTGGTGTCTGTATGTACACATACACATATATGTGCTCAGGAGTGGGAATACGCGTGGGCCTTGTACATGGGTAAGCCTGAAGAATGAACTGTCTCCGCCCACGGTATGCTTCCCAGGGATAAACTGGAATCGTCCTCCTCAGCAGCGAGCATTCCTCTCTCCCCCACGTGTCACCTTGAGTCAGGAGTTCCATGGTTGATGATTCCCATGAGGAGAGTCAGCACGAATCTGTAACCCATCGATTACTGTGCCAGTGTATTTGGCTAAAAACTTCCTTCTTTATGTTTCCCTAAAATCAACTTGTTTATAATTAGGACATTTGCTTTTTAGTATTAAATACCTACTTTACACTATTAAAATCACACACTGAAATGATCTCTGTGAGAGGATTTTTTTGTCCACTTTTCATTGTTATATAGCTATAGCTTAAACAAATGTCCCATACTTAATAGCTCCATACTAAATGATTTTTGTATATAACAATAACCACACAAAGAGCAACTTGTCAATTTAGGTTTTAATATTATGCATTCAAAAAACTTTTTAAAAATAAAAATTTATTTGAAAGCAATAGAGTTAAAAGTGACTGTTTTTCTTCACCTGTTTTATTAACCTGTTTTGTGAGAAAAGAAGGGCTCTAAGTATGTTTACGGTGATAATGAAATGATCTGAGACATGAGACACACATATGTTGCTGCGTGTCTGAATACTCAGAGCTTGGAGAAATGAGGGCAGAGGATTCAGAGTTCAAGGTCAGTGTGGACTGAACACTCAGTTCTGTGTCAGCCTGAGTAACATAGCTAAATTCTTGCAAGATAATGGAAGAGGGAGGAAAAGAAAGAGGGATGGAAAATAATCTTACCTTCTTTTTCTACTCTAAAAACAAAAGTCCTTTGTGTTGTAACAATTTCAAATTTGTTGTCACCTTGAGCCCGTACTGTGGCTATCGCAGTGAGGGGAATTATTCCTTTTGAGTACATCTCCTGTAGTAGTTAGAGAAGAGATGAAGACAGATAAGTATGAAATTCTGAACATATTATAAAATAAAAAAAAGCTCAGTATTCACAACAGTTTTCCTTCCATGATTTCTATGTAAAATTTTAAAGTGACAAACAAATACACTGATTTTCAATACTGCAAAAAATTATGAAATGTCCTCTGCTTTTAAAAGAAAATGATATTTTCAATTTTCTAGTTATCTAGATTTAAAAGGCAAACAACACGGAGAGACCAGCAATATACACATCCTAAACCCAGAATTGCATTCTCTAAATCGGTCTGGTCACAATGATTCGATGGTGTTTGCAGGCATCTGCTGGTCACAACAGGAACTGTCACAGAACCATCTCAAAATACCGCTGCATTATACAGAGAACAAAACCCACCTAAGCAGCCTGTCAGATTTCATTAATTAACTGTCTCCCCAGTGCTCTGATGACAATAACTTTGATCTCACACTGAGTCATACGACCACTTTCTCTCATTCTTCATTGCCCTTAGAACTCCCAAACTACTGGGTAGAATGACCACCAACGATTTACTGAGAGTGAAATATCAATAGTGTCCTGTGTTAGAAACTTCAGACTCATTATACACCTAAGAAACCCTGTAAATTAAGTTCAGAAGTGAATTCAAATTTTGGGACACAAAAGTCAAAAGACATAAACCCTTAATTGCTTTCAACAGGCATAGAAGTGTTTTATAAACATGGTGAAATCTCAGCCTGACTTTTAAAAAATTTAACGTTTACTGAATTGCTAAGTGGGCAGACAGAATTCTGATGAGACAGACTGAAAGAAAAAAAAAAGGACAGAAATTGAGTAATGAGAAATAGATTCCCCCCTCTTGAAAAAAAACAGTAAATAATAAAGAACACAGAGTTGTAAAGAAAGATGAGGCTGTAAGACCATCCTCACATCAGAAGGTATGACTATCAAAAGAGTTTATGTAGGGCCTTTATGGTTTTTCTTCCATTCTTTCCCATGGCAGTAGCTACATTTTATAGTTTGAATACTTAAGTCCCCTTCCGAGGTCAAGTATGAAGAACGTGGGACCTGGCTGGTAACAATATTTTAGAAGGTGGTAGTAAGTTTAAGTAGAGATTAATTGGGAAACACCAGGTCATCACTAGTATATTTTAAAGGTTACACCTGGCCCTGGTCCTTCCTTGATCTCTGCATGTTGGCTGCTGTGACGTGGGTTCTACTACAAATCCCTGACACCCTCCTGCCTGGCATGAGCTCAGAATCAGTGGAGTCAAATAATTCAAAAACCACGACCCCAAATAAAACTCTTCACACTTATGCCAGATATTTTGTCACATAAACACAAAATCCAAACCAGTGGTTCTCAACCTGTGGGTAGTGACCCACCTAGGGGAAGCCTGTGTCTCCAAAACTATTTACATTAGGATCCATAGCAGTAGCAAAATTACAGTTATGAAGTAGCAACAGAAATAATTTTGTGGTTGAAGGTCTTCACATCTTGAAGAAGTCTCTGAAAGGGTCTCAGTGTTAGGGAGGTGGAGAAGCATTATCTTAACCTAATGTAAATTAGAAACTCCAGTTATGTGGTAACACAGATACTCATACTCAAGACAGTTCAGGAAAAGAATGTACTACATCAAGAGCACTCTTCTCTCAGGACCCTTCTGCCCTCACAGACAGGTGAGGTCAGCAACACTGTGTTCTTCAGGGAGGATAAATCCTCTGCTTGCCAACCTGCACCTTATGAGCCAAGTATCTTCTTGAGTTTTCGTAACAACTTCTCCTTCACTCTTCTAACATCGCTTCCATGTATTGATGTATACGTCAAAGTCCTATTCACACTCTAACAACATCCTACACACATACAGCATGTATGCTTCAGTTCCTAGATCTTCTCGTGTAGCTAACAATGAACATAGCATTCACATGTGACTCAGGAAAGTCAACGGCTTTCCATCCATACTCAACCCTGAATGGTATTCACATTTAAAATGAGTCCTTCATAGATCAGCGTGAATCCACTCCACTGAACAACTTGTCTCTGCTCAGAACCTTCATCCTCATTGTGGAGTCGGGTGACAAGAATTCTGAGTGCTTGGGAGAATACTCCAAGAAAACAGGACAAGACTCTCATGACCTCAGTTGGTTCAAGGCATAGACTTGCTCTTGGAATGTGTTTTTCTGCTCTTCCTAGGTGTGGTGGACTGGAGTGATTTTACTTCCAATTATTCATTATTGGTTGTTATTGTTATTTGATTAATTATTTCAACTATCTTTTATATGCCTCTATGGAAAAATATGCTATTGCAATGTTGAGCTTGTCCTGGCAGTTTTTCATAGCTTGGTGTCATAGAATTGTACTCATCTGATCTTTCTTACCTCTCAGAGCAGAAACTGTCTGAGGCTCTGAATGGTAGTTGCCAAAGACTTTAGTCTGCTTCATTTATCGGCTCCATTATTTCAGGTCCTACCATTCCTAACGCAATGACACTCATCAGTGCAATTACTCCAGTTTAACAGTGATGTGTATATTTGCTTTATAGTAAACATACATTGAAGTTTAGATAATAATCAAAATAGTCATGATATGTGATAATCTTATTAATGATGTCTTCCAGTATAGACTGAAATCATTCAACTATTTCCCTTACCAACTTTCTTATACTCGTTGCTACAGAAATATTTTTGAATGATTGAATCCCATGTCTAGTCACAATTATACCAAATCATGACAGCTCATTTTTAATATTTTTAGAATTTATCAGTTCTACTACACCTAAATATTACTACACACCTTCATAATTTATAATGCCCCATTTATTACAACACTCTCCTAAATTGCCTTTGTCCTGTCAACTTGTTTTCCTGGTAGAGTCCCTGACAGATTATAGATCAATAGTCATCCAGTCGGAGAAAACAAAGCAAAGGTTTATGGAGAAGAACACCAAAAAGGGTTGAAATTTACACATGGTTTTAAATGTAAATTTATTTATCTATCTATCGATTTATCATGTATTTATTTAGGTGTATGTGTATGGGCATTTATGTGCAGGTCAGAGCAAAACTTGTTGGAGTTGATTCTATCCTTCTATTGTGTGGGTCCCAGGAATTGAACTCACACTTTAGGGCAATCACCTTTACCCAGTGAGTCATCCTGCAGGTCCTCATGTAGGTTTCAACAGCTACCAATAGCTTCAATGGATTAAATAGCTAAAGAGGTTCAAACAGAAGACAAGAAAGAAAACATAAAGAGTGAAAACATGGAAGGGAAATGAATGGTCCTCAAGTTGCCTAGTGTATGCAGCCAAATGATCATGGGGGTTATTACAAAGAAATGCATAACAGGATTGGCTTACCAAATATCATTACACAGAAATGTATAACATCACTGGTTTATCGACAGGAACTCTGGAAATCAAAGTAAGTTAAAACGGCAATATGAGGGCAAATCTAGACCACTAGACACTGTAGAGACTGGGAAGAGAGAACATTGTCCCACTGTCAGGCAAGCTACAGAGGTGGAAGGAGCAGGGCATTTTTATAAGCAGCTTATGAATATGTTTGTTATACATATGCCGTGGCTGACACCAAACAGTGGGAATTGTTAAATGTCTAAAATCATTTACAATTGTTACCCAGGTGTTCTTTTACAAAACCTTAATTTCCTAAGAATTATAATGGCTTAGGAAAAAAAGCTCCCTAATGAGATAATTAGTAGTTTGTTCTGTGCTACCTCTAACCCCTTTGTCAGTGAAGAAAATCTAAACAACACTGAAAAAAAATAGGGAAAAAAAATGAAAGAAAAGGAAGAAGATATAAACAAGCAGTTCATTTAAAAAAAAAAAAA
>JADRCD010183960.1:0-21323 GCA_019843815.1 Montemys delectorum
TGGAAACATCTGGAGTGTAAGAGTTAAGGGATCATGAAGAGTCCCATTCAGACTGCAAGGAAAAGCCTTGAGAGGCCAGGAAATATGTAGCAGGATCAGTTTCCAACAGATACAACTTCTATGGAGGCAATGGACAGTATTATAGGAGTGAAGCTAAATATGAAATAGAAACCCCAAGAAGTGAGAGATGTTAGAGAAACCAACTGCCTGTCAAGAACAGGCCAAGGAGCAAGGGTTGGGGGAATGCAAAAGTCAAGGCTACACATAGTATGGGGCTGCCCTGTTGTAGTGTCTGACATTGCATATTTAGTCAAATGTTTTTAAACAAATAATTGAAAATTTGAAACAATAAAATTGAAGTTGGAATATTGATTGCTTGAACAAACTCAGGTATGAAGTCATATGTATATGTATCTAACAGTATAATTTCTAAGTACTAAAGAATAAATGTCCCCAAATATAAATATTGTTAAATCAGATTAAAGCAAATGTCTGAGGTAAAAGTTAGCAAGTAATTGTTACAAGCTTTTCTTTTTTGTGGACAGTTGAAAAGAAAAAGGTCTCACAACCATACATCATCATAGACAATATTTATAAAACAACAACTTTTTAGGATTCCTTTGGACTATGGGTAATATGTATAAATATTCTTTGTGCTCAGGTTTAAAGGATGAGTTGTCCCTTCAGAGGACAGACTAACACTATCTTCTTTGAGTGACATAATATCTAATCCCCAGCCACTGCCTACCAAGTTTACTCACTAGTGTGTGCAAGTTAAACATAATTATCAGCTGTCCACCCAGCCTGTCAATTATAAACACAGGGAAACTAATTTAAAAATTATAAGACCCATATAATTCAGAAAATTATTCATCTACCTAGAAGATGTTTGTCTTGTTAAGCACAGTCACTTAGAGGGAGCAAGAAGAAAGGAAAGGCCTATGCCATAAAGCTATGAAATATGCATAAAATACTGGGAAATAAATTCAATCAAAAATGTAAAAAAAAAAAATTAACACTGCCAATTCTCAAGTACTGTAGGAAAGGAACTAAAGAAAAAAATAGAAAAATGCCACAAGTGCATGAAAAAGTTAAGTTGTCTTCAACCACAGAAACCTCACCATTGGGATCAGGATTTAAAGTATTTAGCCTCTTTCACTTCTGATGTGAGAAAAAAAATGGAGAACTAGTCACCCAAAGAAATTGTCAAATCAGTGCTTGAGTTTATGTAGCAGCACACCTGTTTGAGAATCTACCTTTTGAAGAAAATAAAACTTAGATCAGATCTTCAAATGATATTAATGTGGAATTAAAAGAAGACACAGGGTTTGAAAAGAACCAAAGATTAATGAAACAGTTAAAATATCTAGACCTAGCTTAAAATTGCATATATATCTTATAATACTAGGGTTTAGTCTATTTCTACTTTAGTGTAAAAAAAAAGTCCTCTGACATCTTTGCAAACCAATTATTCAAAAACTCAATGGCTATTATATCATTGTGGCACATGAGTTTAATCCCATCACTTGGGAGGCTGGTGAATCTCTAAGAGTTAGAGGCCAGTCTGATCTACCTCATGACCTAATGAGATCCAGGACACTCAAGGCTACTTAGTGAGATCCTGTCTCAAAAAATAAATAAATGAATAAACAAACAAATAAATAAATAAATAAATAAAACAAATTGATTAATTTAAGTATTTACAATAGTCAGAAAAATTTTCTAATCAAAATCATGTTATAAATGTTTCAAATAAACACATAATTTTCTACATTTAATAGTATATGTAGTTCATTTTATTTTCCAAATGGTCTACTTATTCCATCTGATAACATTTGTTGAGAGGATTTGGCTATTCATCACTCATTTCTTTTTACCAACCTCTATGCTCATTCCTCAAAAATGGATCACCTCCTTAAACAGATAAATAATAGTACCTCAGAGTAGTCTTAGGAAACAAGTCTTAGGAACAGGCCACTCTGTTCACCTTAAAGAAGAGTCCTGGAACGTTGTCGAATACAACTCCTTGTTGAAGCACTCACCGAAACCATAAAACAGGTCCTCTTGACCATCTCAAACAATTTTGCATATTGAGGCTTTCTTGATTCATTACAAATGTCCAAAACACAGTCACTAGCACACGTTGAGCACTGAGTAAAACTACTTTGTCACATACCAAGGTGAAACATGAACCGTGGGCAAATGCAAGCCAGCCTTTCAGAAATGTTCTGTGTGTATATATGTTCTTGTGAAGAAATAGAAAGCCTTAAGCATGAATTATTTGATTATTCTTTTGTTTTGATTCCTACTTCTATTCTGGATATTGAGAAGAACAGTTGAAGTGCTGATATTGAGAAAATAAGCAGAAACTATAGGCCTTCTCTTCCATAAAACTAATCAACCAGAAAGAAATTGGTTCTGTTACTCAAGAAACCATTTCCTCGTTGTTTGTAATAGATTCTGGTGCATTCCAACAAAGACTATCAAGAGTAATTTAGAGAATTAGATTACCTTAAATGTTTAGACACAGTTTTAAGAAATTGAACAAAAAGTTCATGAGTGATAACAAACAGTGGTTTATTCCACATATACATCCTAAATCACCAACATAATTTCAATTAAAATGAACCTTTACAGACAAAAATGTGAAGGTCTATGAATTTTTCTATTAATTCTAACACCCTTGAAGCTTAGCAGATGGAAAGTAATAAACATTCCCCAGAAAGGAGATTTAATTATACCTCCTAATTTATGACTACAATAAGATTAGAACTTACACTATTAAACTCACAATACAAGCTCATGGGTTCATGTATAATTATAACTAATTTCAGTGAAATATTTTAAATTTGATTTTAGAGATTCAACTAACTTTAGTGAATTGACACAAATTATATACATAATGATGTATATAATTATTAATTACATATACAGATATAAGTTGGATGTCTCAAATACTGTCTTAGACCAGGGTATAAATAGCTGTCTTAGACCAGGGTATAAAATACCGAGAATTCCCTGCAGACAATTTACTATATCCTTCAAAGAAGGAAAGAAAACTTTTAAGTTGTCTTTCAGTGCACTTTCCTTCAGACTAACTAATGCACTTCCTGGCTTACCCACCTCATCTGGTCACCTACTAAATGAGACAGCCCTTACTTCCTGTCAGAATTTTGCTCAGGAAGAATCTTCATGATGGGTTATTTTCTGTGCCAATTTGACTGGAGCACAGGGTACCCAGACATTTGGTCAAACATTCTGCAACAGACTATGACGATGCCTCTTGATGAGGTTCACTTTTTAATAATAAGGAAAGCCGATAGCCCTCCCCGACGTGGCTCCTATTTCTCCAGGTATCATGACTAACGCAGTCTGCAATTTCAAATGAAGAATGTTTTTTGTTGTTGGTTTTTGGTTTTTTTTTGTTTTTTTTTTTTTTTCGGTACTGGAGTTTAAATCCCTTGCATACACTAGGTAAGCACTCTACCACTGACACATATCCCAGTCACCTAGTTTGTTAAAGATTTCAATGATAAAATGCAATCCTTGCATTCATTTTAGCACTATACTCAAAAGTCCTCCATCTTTGCTAGGAAAGACCACGTAACCCAGATGCTAAAGCTTTGCGCGATCAGGGTGGTATTTATGTCACCACAGAGCCTGTCTATTACCTCTCAAGAAGCTTTCCTTTTTAATTCCTACCTAAGTTCTTTCATTTTATTCTTCCTCATTTTTTTCAAACCTCTTCCATGTCTACGTTTGTTAGGCCCCAACAAAAGTCTCAACTAGTATAAAAATTCAAAAGCAAAATAACTTCTTTCTGAGACTCTGATATACTTACCATGTTAATGGCACGGGAACATTTGCATATCTTTTCTCTTTAATTTTTACAGCAACAAATCAGTCTCCAAATCCTAGTTCTTAGCTGCCTGACCCTGTTTGTTGAATGAATAGATGTGACAAAAGCTTTAAGCAGTGGGAAAAGGAAGGCAAGCACAGGTATGAACAACCTGTAAGAATGTTCTGTGAAAGAAATGATGGAGAAAAAAAGAACCCAAACATCTAGGGAGCTAATGCAATCCATTCTTTGCCCTGGAACAGAGGCAAAGCCGAAGGAGGCCGAGATTACACTGAGAGAATGACTTAATTCAGGAAGCACATCACTAGCCCAGCCTAAAATCTGACAGACCACGAACAGGCTGCTTAGCTGTCCCGGTGGATCCATCCTGAAACTTGGTCTCGAAAGTCCACTTGGTTCATGTAACTTAAGGTCCTACAGATTTCATTTATCCTGAAAGTTCCCAATTCATTTCTTCATTCTAGGGAAGAAAGGGCTTGGACACATGAAGAGCTGACACACTGTTCATACAAATACAGATGATTGAGTAAGTAAAAGGAAAGATCGAAAAAAGGCCAACCTCCCAGGAATTAACTGTCTATGAATATGCTGGAACTTCAAAAGTGGAACTTTTCCTTACTAGCTGCTTTGTTTATCTTACAATTTATAACAAGCTCTATCCTCAGAGCACAGAAGGCAGATGATCTAGAGTTAGAAACGGGAACTCGAGGCAATCCCTTCCAAACAAACGCTTGCCCAATTCAATGAAGGGAAGCTAACAGACTGATTTAAAAAGAGGTTGAAAAAAACATAAGACATTTTTGTTTGTTTTTCATGATTGATAAAAAATATGTCAATATAACATCATGAACCTTGTATTTAAAATAATCACATATGCTCAAAGATTTCCACTAAAAAAAAATTATTTTTAAAGGAGATAAATTTGCAAAACCCTGAGGTACGTGGCAGTGAATCCAGAAATCATGTCATTTAGCTTCTGTCCTTCCTCAGCCACCAAGTAAGTCCTATCAGTGTGAAATAGTCAGCACTCCCCTAGCTACCCAGTATCCTCTGTATGTGAGCATCTTTCACATATTGAACCAATAAATCTAATAAACTCATCCCAACTATACAGTATATTCCAGAATATGCTTATCTTAAAACAAGGCTATGGGAGACAGCAAACAAGACAGCTTAGTCTAAAAGAGTGACTGATCAAATTACATGCACCAGTTGGGCAACTATCTGAAAGACAAAACCATCTCATACAAGTTTTCAGATTTTCACACGTGGCCCCATTGGCTAGTAAACTGGCTGTCTACAAAATATAGAAGAGACTATTCAGTTTTAATTGGAGAATAAATGGTTTGCAATGATCAATAAAAGCAATGCAAGAAAAAAATGTATTTGAACACCACTATCATTGAACAAAACCTTCAATGCTCAAATACAAAAACTAAAATAAAATTTAAAAAAAAAATCTTACAGGAAAGCTTCATGGGTCTTCCCTAAACCCTCACATTACCGAGATTGATTTTTATCAGATTAGCTAATTGTTTGGTGTAATGGATGTGAGCCAAAAGGCAAAGAAGGTTTTTTGTTTATATACCAGTGAGAAGACCCGGTGAGCCTTAGGAAGCCTGAACAGTAAATAAGTAGGCTGGGGAGCTGAAGCTGGTGACTTGGAAGCTGGGACCCATCCTACCCGCTAATGGTTTTGTTTTGTCTAATTCAGATTTTTCAAAGCAATTTCCAAGACTGTGTACAATTAAAATGTTGGATACTTACAAACAGCAGTTGAGGTTTCTACATCTCTCTGGATGTATCCAAGGAATTGGCAGCCTCAAGTAGGCAATTCCAGGTAATATGAGACCAGTGAAATGAATGAGCCTACAAGAGGCTAACAGACAAAATCTTGATTCTTGTGTTGGGACGGACCACACCTGAGAATTTCCAATGCAGAACAAGATGTTGTTCCTATGGGACTGGAGTGGGCCACAAAATATGAAGTCACTTAACTTTAGTGACTCAAGTGTTAAACAGATGGCAAATGCTGCCATAAGACAAAAGTCAAAGACAACACAAAAGTGACCAATATCTGTTACCGTTAGTCCTGAAACTGCAGAAAGAAAAGTGTCCTTTGCTATCTCTAGCTTGCCTACCACAAGCAAGGTTTGTTTCTAGCAAAACAAAATAAAACAAACAAACAACTGACCACATCAAAACTGGCAAAGAGAAGTCAAGCCTGTTTGCTTGCCTCACCTTATTCTACAATTACAACAAAGAAAAGATTTATCCTGGAGAGACTTATCCTTTATGTGCTCTATATACGCAAAAAAAAACTTGAAATGCTCTTTGCTTTTGAGAAGAGAGGGGCCTGTAATTCCATTTATTAAGTCAACTCTTAAAAATATTTCTTTATTGAAACTTGGTCCTAAACCTAGGTTCACAGTACATGATGAAGGTCTAAGGAAGCCTTATTTAACCTACATTAAATCTTGATGATGCATTAATGAGTCTTTTAAAGGGATAATTTTAATTCTCCAATCTTCAACCATAAAGACTATATAGTGCTAATCTGCCTTGCCCTTTCAATTAAACTTGTTAAGGGCTTTCTATTTAGTCAGCACCCTGAATGGGCCATTAAAATTCTTGTTCGGTAAGAGTTGTGCTCAGTGCTCTGTTGTTTTAAATTCCATTAAATCCAAATGGTCTTTATCGCCCCATGACCACTGTGACTTCAATCAGCCAATTTAATTACCTTACACAATTGTCAGCAGAAGCAGCAAAGAAAAAACAGGAAGCCTCGTGACGTTATCAGATGTAAGTCTACCTCTCCCTTGTTTAATCCAGAGTCGTCAATAATGTGGATGTGCACCTACTTCCTTCCTTTTGGGAGGATTTCGACCTTCCCTTTCCTGCTAAGATTTAGACTTCTAGATTCATTCCGAGCACTCCTAATACTTGGACGAGTGGGTCACAAAAGGAAAACCCTAAGAAAACAAAAGTCCACCACTCAAATGGAAAACATGCAACAACTACATCCCAACACATGCTACCATGGTAGCAAAGAAATCTGTGTACCTCAAATAGTATGCACGCAGCAGATACGTTTTCAGTCTAGTACATTTGAAAGACAGTAGAGTATATTGGGCTCCTTGTGTAAAAGTAGACATTAAATTTTTTGAGAAATATATAAACTGAGGCTACAGGAGCAGAGTAAATCCTAAATCCAGCAATTCATTTATCTATGTAAATGTGAGATTTGTACCACAAATAAGAAAAACATTTTCTTTATCAGAAATTATGATAATTAAATACCATAAAAGATCACATCATCTTATCACAGACAATACTTTATAATCGGGGATATTAAAAGACTGATAATCGATGCCAGTTCCTCATTCACCTATACCTGAACCTGTTGGTGAGGACCCCTTTGGCAAACGTCTATCCTTAAAAAATATTTACAATTCATAATAGTAGCAAAATTACAGTTATGAAATAGCAATGGAAATAATTTTATGGTTGGGGGTCACCACAACCTGAAGAAGTGTATTAAAAGATTGCAACATTAGAGAGATTGAGAAGCACCAGTCTGTAGTATTTTCCCCTTCATGTCGAAGCAATTGACATTAACTTTCCTGGCAGAATAAATGTAAAACAGTGTCATTTGAGAATCTGGGTAATGAACACACTTGTGCTGATCACTTAAAATGAACCAAAAAGCCAACCGTCTCTGAAGAAATGTCCATTGATATATAAGCTTGTTCACTTCTTAATGGCAACCTTACAAAGCCAGAAAACACTTTGAGTTCCACGTGACTGGGTGGAGAGCTATTTCTAGAGGATGGAAAGACCATTTTTCAAAGTCATTTTCTGAAATGATCATGCCTCCCTTGATGGATCATATCAAGTTCTTCTTTGAGGCTTTAAAGCTAAGCTAGAACGGATCAGAAAAACAGATCTTTATAAAAAGTCGTGCCTGTTGTAAAGATTTCCTTCTCCTGCCATCCAGAGCTCAGATGAGCAAATTTTATCTTTTGCAGAGAGACTAGCTGCTATCACTCCCATCTCCTCTCTGGAAGAGTCAGTTTTCAAGCTCCCAGACACAAGGCCACGCCTCCTTCCCTCCCACTTTACCTCCCAAAGGAAGAAAACTCTCTTTCAAAGAACTTGTGGAAAGTGGCAGCTTCCCAGCTCTCAGTCTCTGAACTCAGTTCCTCGATGGTGAAGTACATCTGTCACAAAGCGTTGTCTCTGGGAGCACATGAGATTTTCCCCTAAGAACCGGTTTCGTTCCCTCCAGGGTGTGGATTTTATCTAGTGGGCCGTTCCTGGCCTCTTGCCTTTCTCCTAGCGTTTGTGCACTAGGTATACAAGATGAGGCTGTAGCGAACTGAGGTATAGTGTCCAGAAAAATCCCAGCGCATCTGGTAAGGAAGACCTAAACTCGAAAACTTTTGAACAAAACCACCCTGCCAACTGGCTTAAAGAAAAATAAAAGGTCAAAACAAAATGTAGTAAAAAAATGACAGAGCATTTGCGCCTCGGCGCATGGAAAAGAAAGGTCTTAAAGATACTGCTCGGTTTCAAAGGGGTTCAAAGTTTTGGTTGCTGTCTGTGCTCCCCGGGTCCTAAATTGCAATTGGGATCATGGCTTTGAATAATAATCGGACCTCAAGATCAGAGAGAGTAGTCCTTTGGGCGGTAGTACCAATAAAGAGGATGCTCAAACAAGCCACACAGCCCAGAGTGCGGGAGGCTATTCAGAGCAGAAATGAAGCCTGTTTGCAATTTGCACGTTCCTGGGGAGTAGGGAGTGGGACACAGCAGAGCAGAGCACAGCAGAAGCATCAGAAAGAGGACCGGCTGAAGAAACATCTTAGGCAGTGCTGTTGCGCCTGGGCCTCATTCTAAGGGCAACACCCACTTGGGGCATCGCCTTGGACCACTTTCAGATGCAGCTGAATAAGAGCAAAGATGTCTCATTTCCATATGGCTAGGCACTGGAGTGTGGCCGGGGGTGCAAGGTCTGGGGAAACGCCTGGGGGCAGTGGTGGGCTTTGCGCCCAACAGGAGAGGTTGCAGGTGTCTGACCTGACCTGGGCTGGGGGCCTGACTTTCTGCTGGACAGTTTACCCTTGAAAAACATGTTTGCCCTCCTCCTCCACCACCACCTACCCCGCACCCTCTGAAGAAGTCCAGTCGTTTCTCATAATCCGAGGTGGTGAAACTGAGACTCAAACCAAAAGACCCCCTTTCCCCACCGGCCAGTAGGTAACTTGTAGCCAACTCTTGGGTAGTCTTTCTTACTACCTATGTGGCCTTACAGCTTTGGGAACTTGTCCAAGGGTCAGCGCTGCCAAGTGAATCGCCTAGTAGCTACTTTCAGAGTGCACAGCCTGCCCAGAGTCTGGCCTGGGGTAGGTAAGGGGTGCGCCCCCCCCCCCCCCCCCCCTGCTGCTGCGGCAAAGTTTGGTTGAGGTTTCTGAGCTCCACTGTGGCTGAGGCTCAGATTGCATCACCATCCCCACCCCCCATCACCAGCCCTGCCCACACCTCCCCTCCCCAGACCTTTTGAAGCCAAACCGCTGTCATTCTGTGTTTGGGGTTGGGAGAGGAAAAGCCACAGGGAGATAGAAAGGGTGAGAGAGAGAATGACCAGGAGAAGGCAGAAGTTAATAGGCAGGGAAAGGAAGAAACTCGGGGTCAGAGACACCCTGAGATGTGGGAAAGCCTAGCTTTCCAGAAGGTGAAAGGAAGAGAAACGGTCAATCTATTGGCTTCAGGGAGAATACCACATAGTTTAGGAGAGTGAGTTTTCATCATCAGTTGAGGAGAAGAGGAGGTGGGATGGCCTCGAGCCAGCTTCACGGTTGCCATAGCAGCAGAAGCCTGGCAGCCCCAAGCCTTTCTCCAGGATAGACTGTTGAGCTTCACTGTAGACTGCCTCCTGGGAGACACCTGAGGCAAGGCTGTGGCTTTCACCCACACCCAGCTGTCCACCACAGCCGAAGGACAGCTGCTCAACAACAATTCTAACTCTTTCCTCCCAGGGCAGGACGGCAGAAATGTCTGAACTTTATAGAGTGAAAGTGTAAAATAAACATTTTTAAGAGGTACTTATAGGCATTTAACTAACCATCCAATCCACTCAGTACATTTTTAACCCCAGAAGAAAATACAACTCCCACCACTGCATCAAAATAGTCTCAACAGGGAAATGTTCCAGTGATTACAACTGTTCACAATCGTTCCTGACAACTCAGGTCAGATTTAGAGAAAATGGATCTCCAGGTGGAAGACATCTGATGCTAAGTTAGAAAACAAAGCAAAACAAACAAGCAAACAAAAACAGATCATCTACAAAGTAGGATGTTTGTCTAGGATGTCACGGGACTGGGGTGGAAATCTTTGCCTAGTGTCCTGTTTCTTAAGAACATTCTTAGAGTTTATCTAGAAAGATGTGTGTGTGTGTGTGTGTGTGTGTGTGTGTGTGTTCTTTTGGAAAGCTGCTACATTGTCACAGATGCCAAGATTTTTTTTTTTAATGTGAACAGATGAAATGATCAGCAAATGTAACAATCTAATGATTCAGCAATTATTGGGCTCCAAGACCAGAACAGCACTAATTAAATGTTGAGAGAATTAGTAGCAGTTTTCAGGTACCAATCCCCACCCCACCCCCCAATCATGTACATTTTTATGGATACACAGGAGATATACAAGATCACTTCTGTACTTTGAATTACTCAAAATAATGTGTTGGGGGCAGGGGGTGGGTTAATGCCATAGTATAGTTCTTCCCATATTAGTGGCCAATGGCTGTGGCACACATACTTATACATATCTTCACACAGAGTTCCCAGCAATATAAAGACTTCTTTAATCCTGTCTAAAGAAGCAAGCATTCCTGTGGATGCTTGTTGCTAAGAGCAACATGCTTAAGTGCCATCTAAAGACAGAAGAAAGCAGGAAAATACTCCAGCTAGAATCTAGCTGTACTCTATTGTCTCTTGTTATTACCAGTCTTTTTGGCTGTAGGTGACATTTAGGGAGGGGCTACCTTTTCAAATACATGTAAGAGCATTCCTATTTTATTTCCACAAAGGTTGGGGCGGGGGGGGGGGGGTGACAGTGAATTTTATCACTAAAGAAAGATCACTTGGGAAAAAAAATAAGAGATGCTGCTAGAGTTACAGAAGGGGTAGGCAACCTCTGCTATACATCAGACAAAATAACTTAATGTGTCCAATTTTGTTTCGAAGACACATAGTCGGTATTACATGCTTCCTCCCCTCTCTGGTTTAAATTACCTTAGAACTGACAGATGCAGCACAGAGAGTGGGAGCTTTTGTCCTGTGGACTCTTTCCCAACACCCTTCTTTAGGGAACTTCCCCTAATGAGTTCTGCTCTTATTAAAAAATCCCATTTGGTCATCCTGAGCAGTCAAGTATTTCCCACACTTCACTTCCTTCAAGCAAACCTCAAGACCAGAGAATACACTGGAAACCCACGTTTAGATTTTCTTTCAAGAGAAAAAGAAGCCCATATTCTTGGGAAAGCTATAAATCCTTCTCAAATGTGACTATCTGGGGTCTTTTATCCATGTCAGAGTGAAACAAAGATGCACTTAGACCCACACACTCACCGCCCCTCCTCCCTCTGCCTCCAGTTACTAGGTTCCTTATTTATTAGGTCCCGACTCTGTGCGGGGGCGGGGCAGGAGGGGGGAGCGGAGAGCTGTGAAAGAACTCAGCAAGTTAAAAAACAAAACAAACAAGAAACCTGTCATGATTGCGCTATTTGGCTGCGCGCTGAGTGACATCCTCCCTTTATTAATAAAGCCTGAAATTACACAACAATATTTCTTAAAGCTCTGCAGATCAGAAACACCATCGAGGAGGGAAAAAAAAAGATTAAACTGACCAATAAGCTCCTCTTACAAAAGAGAGCAAAAGGGCTGGTGCCTTCTGGTTCCAAGTAAGGACCTGGACAGGTCCCGGCAGAAGCGGACACATGCAACTCGGGGAAGAGTTACCAGACGTTAACTCTCCGGTAGCACAAGCTACAGATTTGCCAGCCCCAGACCGCGGCACCCAGACAGCTGGAAGGTTCCCGGGGAGACCAAAGCAGCCTAGGCTGGCCATGCCCCCCATCACTGCTACACCCGTGGCGGGCTATAGTGAGGCGATGCATCCGGCTAGTAGTACCACGCACTGGCACCTCCTTCACCCTCCCAGGACCCAAAATAAAATGAAGATAGAGAGGATAAATGAAAGCAGGGGGCGGTCTTTAAAACCGGGAGGGAGCCGGGTCTGGAAGCGGAAAGCCCACGCCAGGCAGAGAGACCGCCTGTTTACATCCGGCGCCTCGGAGCCTACACCAGGCGACGGTGAGATGCTGGGAATCTTACCGAATCTTAACACATGTGTGGTTCCTTGCGAATATCCGATCCACAATAAGCAGAGCAGGACTTTAATGGAGCGACTGAAGACTAGATTACTTAAAACTGGGGAAATAATCTTCATGATGTTTCTGTGCCTGCGCGCGCGGCACCCACTTCCCCGATCTAGCGTTAGGCTCCGGGCTTGGACGAGAAGGAGGATGCTTGAAGTAGTGGCCGCAGACACAATCACGGCATGGTCACAGAAAGAGGAAGGAGTCTCCGCTTCCCAAACCCATTAGCAGTCGCTGCATGTTCTTCACTCACTGCGCCAAGGAGCAAGCTTCCACTGCAAGGGATGGTGGGACATCCATGTTAGTCCGGGAGCATCCGGGAAAAATCCAGCAATCACAATGTCCAGCCGCGCGAGCCTGGTAGAGCACAAGAAGAGGAAAATCAAAAGGAAGTCCAGCCCTGCAAGGACTAGGTGTCCGAAAGCCAGCCACAGTCCCAACACAAAAGGAGCTTTGCTCTCAGGCTTTTGCCAGGCCCTTATTCCACTGCAGTGCTGCACAGCTTCTGACGTTAGGCCAAGATAAAGTGAGAAAAATTGAGATAGCTGCTTCCTGCCACTGAGCTTCCCAATATATATATTATGCAACCGTTCTCTGATAGCCCGCCTAGAGTAGCAAAAAAGGAAGATTTATTACGTGATTCGATGAAAATTGCTTGATTTTTAGTAAGACCCTACAGAGTGTCTGGTGTATGCAAACAGACTTCCCTACAATCAGCTGATTAATTTTAATAATTGACTAGCTAAGTCAAAGTCACTTTGTCTAGGAGTTGTAGTTCAAAAAAGAAAATGCTCTAAAACAGAGAGGACTGTGCTGTCAATCTCACTTGTTGTTAAGCTCCAGAAGAGTTATGCTTTTAAATTTTGAGTAGAAAAGAATAAATTCACAGTGGGGTGCAATTGGAGAGCTGGAGGCGGTCTTTAAAACTTGAGTGGAACAATTCTTGATTAGTGGGGAAAATTTTCTTCAGGTAGATTTTTAGGGGGAAATGAGGGAATATCTCACCTAAGACAATCTTACACAAGACAATGGTGTTTAAGCTACGATAGCATATTCCAAAGGCTTTGTGCTCACATTTTCTCCTTTTTAAAATGTATTTATTTTTTTCTTAAAAAATGCAATATTAGATCAAAGTTTTCTCTAAAAAAAAATCTCATCATTGGCTAATTTTCTGATGGGAATTTTAAAATTCATTTCCTCTCTTGACTCACAAGTACAAGGCTATACAATGAAAAAAAAAACAACAACTATAGAAATCCACATTTGTTTTAATAGGAAACTATTTTGTTGAAATAGCCAATATACTGCCCAAGTATTATGGTTATCCCCAAATCCACTACTACCATTTACAATAGTAAGCAGAGATAATGAGGAAAGGGATAACTACACCATTGATGACACTATAACCTTATTAAGAAGTTCAAAGGGCAAACTGCTGAACTTGTATTTTACTATTAATTTCTGTTCATTATCTACACAAGGGTATAAGTTAGATCTTATAAAATTATACAAGTCCATCATATTGAAGACTGCCTAATTTTAAAAGAGTGGTATGAGTACTATTTAAGTTCTCATATTACTATGGTTATATTTTCTCTACATAGCAAGAAGACAGCACAATCTATTCATTCCATTATGGCGAGGTTTTTACTGTATATATTTTCTTAACACATTACTATAAAATGCTGATTGAAAAAAAATATACACTTTCTAATGCACTAAGAGACATTGATTTTTTTTTTAAAAGATGGAGGCATAACTGCAGTGTCAAAAATAAGTATCATGAAAAGCTTGTTCTGCAGTCTAGCAAGCAATCCCATCAAACAATTCCACAATCTGAGCACTTTAAAAGGAACATCTAGTGCTGAAACCAAGGGTATCTAGCGACTCCTTCAGTCCATGTTTGAAACATCACTTGTAAAACACATTGAAGCCCAACATATCTTGTCTTGTATTTGCTGTCTCATTTTCCCCATTCTATTTGTTCATTTTACTTCTTCACTCTAGTAGAGATAATAACGACAGACAGGGGAAAGTACACATTCTTGGTTGTTTTCACTTTCCAATATAATTGATATCTACTACCTGAAAACAGCATGATCTGTTGTAACTACTCTAATTTCTACAATTTTTGCAGTGTATCTGGCATTTCGTGGAGCCAGAGTAAGCATACTGTACCACAATTTCAACTTCATGCATTCTTTTAACATGACAGTATTTGTCATAGCAATTGTCATCTGCCTACTTACAACTAGCACTGTCAGCTACTTATGTGGCATGATTGCTGGTTATCTAATGAGAAAGTGAAAGAAGAGCCCTGGGTTCATGAAATTCATGCAAAATAAACTTTTAAAAGATCTACTATAAATTTCTCCTTAGTTCTAAGTTATCTCCAAAGAACCAACTTTGCACACATTTTAAATTGGGTTCATTTATAGCTCTTAACTAAGTTCAAAAGCTTTAGCTTAACAGATACCAACTCTACCTGTCCAATGGAACTTCTGTGATACCAGGGACAAACCTCTCTTCAGAACCTTGGACAGCGCCTCAGCTAAATGTACTCTCCGTTATTGAAAATAATAAAATGAATGGATAGCATGCCATTTGAAGTGACAGTGTGCACATTTCTATTACAGGGTCAAGTATTTTGAATCGTTGCAGAACATATAGTCAAGAGATCAATTTTGTGAAATGTGTTTTGTGTGTCTTTCGATGTGAGTCATGTGTTGCTTAACACATCTGAGACATACTAACAATGATCTCTTTGCAGTCAGTACTCCTACAAAAGCCACTAACATTCACTTGAGACCCTTCAGGGTGACTAAAGGATTCGTTTTCCATTACCAAAAAAAAAAAAAATCAGCATGAAAAATTTTTAAGATGCTGAAACATGTTGGCAATATTCAGTGGCTTAAAACATTTCTGAAATGTACTATTAGTTATCACTTTTAATCACCCACCTCCACATTTCCATCTGTTAAGAGGGAAAACAGATTAATAGCATCCTTTCTATTAAGATTCACTCTTCAGATCAATAACATCAACTCAGTAAATTTGCCTTTCAAACACACACACACACACACACACACACACACACACACACACACACGCAATGATCCAGTATTATAGGAGACACTTCATTATTATATGGATATTTTGAAGTTATTAGAAGTAGTTCCTCAATACTGACACTATCCTCATAGTCCTGAGGATTAATAGTTCTTAGTCTATATTTTACTGATCACATTTAATTATCTTAAAATTGTGTCAGTTCTATATTTGCTTACTTCTTAATAGAAAATGAAAAAAATACTTGATTTAGGTTTTCAGTGATCATAAAAATGTGTGCTTTGTCCTATATATTCATTTGCTTTGCAGTTATTTCAACCACATGGCAATCCTTATTGCTAAGAGCTAAAGCTCTGAGGGTCCCAAGGTCAAAGCAGAGATGAAAAACGGCAAGCACGGACATGTATGCTCACACAGAGAACAGCTATGTCTAAAAGAAAGCCTTAAAATATCAGAGAAAGCTAATATCAAGAACTACCGTGCCTATGGTGAATAATAAAGGAGGGAAATATGTATCATGTTGATGCAAAGCTTGTTCTTACAACAACATCAACAGTGAGACCAACGAAAGACATTAGCTCCATCTTTCACTGCACTTCTGTATTACTTGACACTAATGACCTCTCTTCTTCGTGGGCACTATTACTTTAGAAGCAATTTTAGTTTCCTAGTCTCCGGGTGAAAATGAATCTTATTCTAGTTAGCTGCCACCTGCTGGGGCATGAACAAATGTGTAATAATCCTTATAGCAGAACATTTAAAAGACAATTCTTATACTTTGGCTAGAGACAGTCAACGTGTATTCT
The DNA here is from genome assembly GCA_019843815.1 of Montemys delectorum. Lineage (NCBI taxonomy): Eukaryota > Metazoa > Chordata > Mammalia > Rodentia > Muridae > Montemys > Montemys delectorum. Next base: position 16,178 of record JADRCD010183960.1, read on the forward strand.
AGAGCAATCTTAATTTTAAAACCATCTCAAAGGTTCTTCCATGGCAAATGTGCAGTGCGTTTAGATTTTTCTCACACAAGTGAGAGGCTTCTGCTGGCCCTCTCACTGCTGTCCTACTGTTATGGGACATTTGAGAAACCTAGATGTATAGTAACACCTAAGGCGTTATTCCCTGGCAGTGGCCTAGTGTGTTGAAGCTTAGCTAAAATAAACAGCCTACTCAATCATGACATTAAAGGGAAAACAGAATGAAGTCCAAGGCAGAGATCAGTTGAAACCACACTGTTGCTTACACATCTATGATTTCTGTTATTCCTTGGGATTCTAAACACATTACCAACGGTTCTATTAATATTCTGCTATGATGGTGGCTAATGATATTTTTAATTTTAATTACTATTTAGATGCTGAAAATGTATCTTAATTATGAAATTGAACCAAAGAGATTTGTGTCTGTTAATCTCCTTTTAAAATTTTCAGCATGTGCAAGCTTCAGTGTATTTAAATTTAAAGAAAAACACATAGGTGTTTCACTACTTAGTCATTTTCTGTCTTTTCTTCCTCTGTACATTTCAATTCTTTAGCTCTTAAGTTTCTACGGTCATTGGGAGTTCATAAGCTTACTTTATTATTTCAGGAGTCTATTCTGCAAAGTTATAAAGTAAGGAAGTAAAATAAGACCAAATTAAAATGCAATTGCACATCTTCCAGAAGCTAAACTGCAGACTTATTTAAATGAAGTAACCATATTCTTGTGAGATGGAAAAATCAATCTATAAGGTAATTTTGATGAGAGATACTTACAGTATGAAGATGAAGAAATGATAAACGGTAATATGTTCGCTTCGTTACCAGAGGGTAGTTTCTAATATCATCCAACCCCCAAATCCAAATATCATTATCTTAGTAGCACTAGTCCCGTTTGATTCTCATTCTCTCTCTCCCCCCCCTCTCTCTGTCTCGCTCTCTCTGGCTGCTGCTACACACACACACACACACACACACACACACACACACACACACACACACACACACACACACACACACACCTTCCTATCCCCGCAGAGTTAAAAATACGAGGAAATGCGGTTGGTTAAAAGTTCTGAATCTTTAGGATCCACCTCGGTGATGCAGTTAGTCCTTACCCCTGTGGGATGCCCTGAGAGTTTTTTTTTTTTTCTTCCAGAAGCTTTTAATACTGTCCTCAGTTAAAATAATCTCAACTTTCTCAGCCCAGAGTTATGAATCAGGGAGATAGTGGGACTGGTGGACGAAAGAGGGATGAGGAGTTGTTATGGCACAAAGATACACAGCTTTCCTGCGTCTCTTCGCCTTGAGCGTTGAGTCCCGGTAGCAGAGGACACATCTGACAGATCCACTTATTCAAATATTTTACGTGAAGAACACCAGCGCGCCAGGAGCCAAAGGAGCCACTTGCATCCTTGCGGGGGACTGGCTGCAGCAAGTGGGACAAAGCCCTCCAAGCGACTGCATCCAGCAGGTGCCTGGAGCGCACCGACTCAGCCCGGCGGCCGCCGTTCGTTCGCCTCTTCCTTTCCTTTCCGCGGCCAGCGCTCCTCGCCGGTCCGCAGTGCCTCCGGACCCACCGCGAACGCCCTGGGATTGAGCTCCAGGGAGGGTCCACCGCTTACCTGCAGCTAGGGTGAAGAGGGAGGGTAGGGACTGGGGTAAGTCCTCTCGGAGCTGCGGCGGGAGGAGGTTCAGCGGGAAGTCCCCGGCTCCCAGCCTCGGCCACGCAGCCGCCAGCGAGAGCGCAAGTGACGGCGGCGGAGACCAAGACCGCGGAGCCGCAGCGGTGGCGCTGGAGACAGACACGCCTCCTGGCGGGAGTTCCTCGCCTCTTGCTTTAAAGGCGCCGCGCTTCTTTCCCCCACCCCGGCTGCTGCGACTAGCTCCAGGGCACCCAGGCCCACCCTGGAGCACGGCGCACTCTTTATTTCCAGTACTCCAGGGAGAGGATTCCAGGTGCTGACCAACTAGTGCTTCCGGAACCCTCGGCCCTGATTTCGTCCCCTGCTAGCAAGCACAACCACATCCAGGCACAGGGAAACCAGGACAGAGATGCTCAGAATGATAGTGGGTAAGGCAAAAAGGACAAGGAAATTGCCTGCTCTGTGAAGCTGCACTGGGTATAAGAAGGGACTCTTAGCCTCTGCTTCTGGGTGGCTGCTTTTGTGCTGCTCCGAAACCATGGCAACGAGACTTCTCTGTTGCCATCATCTGGGGAGCAGCTGGTTGTCTCCAAAGTGACCCTTTTGGTTCAACTACTGCATTTCCAGTTCAGGTTGGTGAGGGTTATCTTGGTTTCTGCTCCTTCTACTTCTATCCCGGTTCTCAGGCTAGATGGGTTTTGGTCTCTCCTGGTCTCCGTTAGCAGAAGAAATGGACTTTCAACATCAAGAAGCTGGCAGGCCATCTCGACACAGGCCTAGCCCCTTAATACCTGATTCTGTTCTTCAAGCTAGGTCCCGGAACTCTGAGGGAATTTGAGGCCTGACAAGTACAGAACCTGGGGTCCTAGATGTCATGGCTGGGAAAATGAGCATAAAGAAGTACTTAAATATGAGATATTGAAAGACGGTTTTTAAGGGGAAGTGGGAGGGGGAGGATGCCTAAGTCCTAGGGTCTTCCCAAGGGTTGCTTCCTGGAGTCAGGGGTGGGGACAGGAAGCAGAGAGCACACCGGGCTTCTCAGGCTTCTCTTGGGGAGCGATTAGCTTTGGCAAACAATCCCGGATTTGCTCTCCTCTGGGTCAGAAAAGTCAACATCTATTCAATACCTTTGCTATGTTATCCTCAGCCCTGCAATATTAACTAGAGTGGAGACTTAGCAGTTCCCCCAAGAGGACGTTGGTGAGCTACTACTCTCGAGGAGGTTTAAGAGAGGCCAAGCTTGAACAGGCTCAGCATACCAGCCCAGGAGACAAATTTCAAAGGGATTGTAATAGGAAGCAGGCCAGGTGGAATTCCTAAGCTCAGCGGAGCCCAGAGGCAACTGCAGTCCCAGGAGCACTCCAGTCTAATTCTGAAGTTCTGGAAGCAGAGGCAAGCAGGCCAACAGGCTGCAGAGAAGCGTTTGTTCTTTGGCTGTATTTTGTTTGTTTGTTTTGTTTGTTTTGTTTTACCTGCAGCCATTGCTGCCCCAGAAAAGTAAAATCTTTCCTGAACCTGTCTCAGTCTTGCCACACACCCTGCCTAGCATCTGACTCAGTCCTACCGAAATCCCCACTCTTTACTCTTTCCATCCTAGGCTCTCTACAGCATGCACCGCACACTCACTGTGCTTAGCTGCCTCTGGGAGACATGGGCTTAAGTTAAGAAGAGATGAGTTAGTAACATGGAGTGTCCGTTTGTGGTTTATAGATCCCAGGAATGGCTAGAAGGCTCCTGTAATTAAGGCAACAGCGGCCTTGTTGTACGAAGAGAATAAATAGTCAATGACGGTATTGTGCATCCTGGACGGGACAGCACAGACGCGTGACCAGCTCCAGGCGCCTGGGCTCCAGCTGCTGTGACCTGCAGCCTAATAGGCCCTCCAAGAACAGCGCAGTTCGGGCCAGGCTCAGGAAAAATTGCTCCATTCAGCCTTACTGCCTGGTGAGAGTAATGAAGACAACTTGTCTACTAGCCAAGGACACTCTCCATGTCATCTTAATATCCACAATCGACACACCCCCTTTCGGCGAGAGGCACAAAACACCTGCCAGTAGATCCAATGGAAATCCCTAGGTGAAGGCATCCAGCTGCTTTATGGTGATTTTGAGAGTGTGGTGCAGAGAAGGTCTTATTATGCTTTAAGTGTTTGACACACACACACAGGCTGGCCTGAAGGTGCTAGGATCAACCTTCCCCACTGCTGAACTCTGGCCCATGTTGCATCTGGGGAGGGAGGGCTTAAGGAAAATCTCTTTTAGTTGGAGTTTGTTCTTAGAATCTAGTTATGGATTTCTTTTCCAAGACGAACTTCACACACTTATAAAGAACTATGCAACTATAAAGGGGCCTACCAAGGCAAAGGGGGGAGGGGGAAAGAGCTGAGAGAGGAGTGGAACAAATCCAAAGTATGCAAGCAAAATGGAGACTGGCAAAAGAGCATGATAGTGTGCCTTTTTGTTTAACCCTTCCAAGCCCTCTCCCTACTGCTACAGAGATATTTCTTGTAACTTATTTAAAGATCTATGAGTTATACATCTAAAGGTTTAGAGTCCAGTTTCCTTCTGAGGATTAGAGTCTAGTTTCCTTCTGAGGAAAACCATAAATATCTACACCCTCAGTCACCCTTGGGGCATGTTTCATATTTGGGAAAAAAATCACCCCATCCCTGAGTCTTCTACAGGAAGCTCCCATACCCCTTCTTGACTATTCAAGGTGCTGGACTCTTGGGACACTAGTAGCTCCTGAGTCAACCGGGACCACCTTGTGCTGTCCAACTCATTGTTGAGATTTGGTGTTGTCTGCTTTGTCTTGTTTCAGCCTGTCTCTGTTGACTTGAGTGCAGAAATAGAAAGCGCTATTTTGAATCGTCTGATTCAGTGCTATCATTTTACAAGTAGTAAAGTCCAAACTGACAGGAATAAGGGTGACTTGCTCAGAATGTGGCAGAAACAAGACTGTCTTCTAGCTGTGCACAGCCGCACTGGAGCATCTTCAATTGCTGAGTTTAAATTTCAGACAAATGTGAAGTTAGGATTAAAAGAAACCTCAATGGAACAGGGTGTAATCCAGCAGGCAAGGGCTTACCCAGAGATCACAAGGCCATTGGTTTGATCTCTTGTACCAGCTCCCTGCCCCCCAGACCAAAGGCTCCTTCAAGAGCAGCTTTTGTTTCACAGATCTTTTAAATGACTCAGCATATAATACATTTCCATATGGTATCAAATTTTTGCATACAATAAATCAGATGCATACACTCTCTGAAGGCTCCAAGTAGAGCCCAGATTAAGAATTGCTGGTCTAGTCAAATGAAATCACTTGACAAATGAGAAAATTTAAACAACAACAACAAACAATGTTTTTAAAACCAGAGTTGGTTAATGACACTTCCAAGACTAGAAACTAGCTATTCTGATTTCCACCTAATTCTACTATCTTGATATGTGTGTGTGTGTGTGTGTGTGTGTGTGTGT